>JAJMGF010000021.1:0-234938 GCA_030568495.1 Suhomyces chickasaworum | reverse complement strand
ACGCGCAGGGCTCATAACCCTGAGATCCCCGGATCGAAACCGGGCTGCGCTAATTTTTGCATCCACCACTAATGTTTTAAGTATAGGTTACTTCATTTAAGCACAATTCGTCATCTTAAAGGGATGAGCTTACAAGCGTTTAGTTTAGTTATTGAAAATCTCTAAACTTGAGGATTTTAAAGATTATCACTATTATATTTCTCCTACTTAAATGACACATCCATTGAACATACACCATTGAACATTACCAAACAGCCCAAAACAACTCAAAACCACTCAAAAACCACCCAAAACAGACCATTCTTTTTGGCTTTGGCATTGGCTTTGACGTTTTCTTTTGCTTTTGCTCAGCATCAATGCTCATCCCAAAATTTCTTTAATCTCTCGATCGAAGTTTCATGAGTTATTCTATCTTCATCACTAAACACCGGGAATGCTCTACCCAGGACTTTTGATACTTCTCCTAATTTAGTCAAGGTGTCCAGATAAGCAAACGCATCTTGGGATCCAATGGTGTGATAAGCTCTAGTAGGACCTCTTTCTTCATACCGTTGTTCAATCCACCGTTTCTGGTCATCTTTACTAGGTAACACAACCTTTCCTGCTAAGAACCGTGCCACCAATACTGCCTGGTATTCAAACACTCGAAAAGAGATTCCATCCACAGGTACCCCAACAAAGGCGAGTAAGGGTTCATTAATATGGAAAGTATGTTGGAAAAGATCAGGAACGATTTTTCCTTGGAGGGTGACGTTTGAATCTGTCAACCGATTCAAGAACGGATAGGAAAACCCGTATCCAGTGCCATAGATGATTTTATCAGCATTCTTGAGGGAAGTTCCATCATCGAAGTGAACCTCGAACCGGTCATCTCCTAAAGTGTATTCGGAGATCTTTGGTTTCCAAGTGACGTTCTCCTTGGGTGTGATTCTGGAATTGTGGGTACGAATAGACTGGTATACTGATTTGGCGTGGGGGGAGATTTGATTCGCCAAATCTGCTCCGGAAGCTCGGGATCCTACCACCACTACCGTTTTGTCTTTATAAGCCCCAGGATTTCGGTAAAATTTGGCATGTTCTATAGCCGAAGGAAACTCCCGTTGAACTTCAGCAAGTCCAGGAACTTCGGGAATGTAGGGGACGTGATAATGTCCAACTGCAACCACCACAGCATCGAAATCCTGTTGGTACCAAACATCTTTCTTTCCCTTTTCACCATCTATACCATCTATTCCATCTACAGTTTTTCTCACTGTTATCCGGTATCTATAGGGAAAAGTTGAAGGAGAATCCTCGTCTCCCCTCTCCTTTCTTGGGATCTGCTCGATGTCTTCAATGGTGGAATTGGTCTGTAAAGAGAACCGTTGATCCTGCTCATTTTTCCGAATATAATGATCAATATACTTCTGGACCACCAAACCATCCACATACTGCGTTTCTTCAGGGTCTATGTGTTCTACTCCTGGAACGGGCCATCTCTTATTATCACTAAATGTCATCAACCGTTCCTGAACATTGGTACGGAGTCCTTCATAACTTGCAGTTTCCAAATACCGTTCTTGCTGGTTAGAAGGTAATACAATTTCCTGGGTATCGATACTGGCACCATGGAACGGGTTTGCCAATTGCGGATCACTCTCATAAGAAGTCAGTCCAGATTTTATAAGATCATTTGGGGTGGGAATGGTTTGCTTGTCCAAGACCCAAATTCCTCCCAAAACAGACCTTCTTTCAAAAAGGTAAACGTCGGTGATGTGAGACTGCTCTTGAAGAAGTGAATCGGCTGCAATTGCCCCTGAGGCTCCTCCTCCAATCACAGCCACTTTTTGCACATGTTTTGCAGTCACTTGAACTGGTAAATCATCAACCAAATCGATTCCACTAGGCATTTTGGTGCAAAATTGGTGCAAAACTGCTGAAGATAATTTTGGCAAAAAATTTGAAAAAGCACCCCATATTAATTATATATAATTGGCAGCACCCTTGATTAATTAACCCTAATAAAGTCGTCATAATAAGCCACACTGATCTAGTTATACTAGGGTTGCAATACTGTGGAGTGATAACCGTTGGTCACGTGACCACTGAGATAACGGAATCGTGCTGCTTATATACAGGTCGTCTCAGAATTACCAGATTCAAAAATGGGCCGGGCACGACCAAGTAAGTGCGCAGGCGTCATGCACCTTTCGGACGCACTAGACAGATGACAGAAGGCAATTACGACGTCAAGTATCAAGAGCTGGTAGAAGAATTCAAACTCCGGAGCAATGGTGATTCACCACGCGGGATACGAACCGCAGTGTGAAGCCCAGAGCCTAACAAAGAGCATCGATTCGAACCGTACAGAGAGGACCAAGTGGTGCCGTCAGGAAGCTGAAAAACTCCACAGTCACTTGGCAATCCCGAAAGGACCGACATAACGAAATTACCCAGTGAATGGCTGGTAAATCACTATGATTATGGGCGTACTTAATAGTCTTTACTGATAGTGGTTGATAATATTGTAAAGATATTTCCACTAAAAGTTGCCTCTCAGTGAACCCCACCATCCTGCACACAGGAACGAAACTCCTAACACCACCTAAACCTCATCTCATCACTTCGATACGCTTAATTATCGCCGGATCAGGCTGTCAATCTCATTCCACGTGAAGGCCTTGTGACCAGGTGCAAAGCTTAAATCTCACCTTATCACCTTACGACATTTTTTCACCTTTTCACCTTTTCACCTTTTCACCTTTTCACCTCTTCACCTCTCACTTATCTGTAGTAATGAAGTCTATCCTTTTTGGCCATTTATCTCGTAATGCTCGTGCCACTGAATTCAATCCCAAGATCCTAAAACTCTTCGGTTATCTTCATCTCTTCTAATTGCCCGCCTTGTTGCCACCATTAAAGATCGGTAACAGCACCAAAGTGGAAAGCCAGTTCCAGTTCCCGGTTCGCACACGACTCGTTCAATATCCTATGGATATATTGGGTAACACCCCACGTGCAGCATCCCAGTATTTAACCTTCAACTCCCAATCTTTTTGCCATCTACCACCACATCTTCACCATCCAAATCACCATGGTTGCCCAAAAAGAGGTCGACCTCAATAAACCGCTCGATTCCACCACCCCTGCTCTGTTGAGCAAGACGGAACTTCTCCCTGAACTCAGTCAAGGCTCGCTTATTCTCCATGGGGACTATTACCGCCAGGCTCAATCTAAGATGAATAGACACATTTTCTGGCATCCAATTTCTTGCTTTTGCTTGATAGCGACACTTGGATCGGCGTTGTCGTATGCCTTGTGGGATTTCGTGGAGATTTCCGACACTCCATTTGAGTTCATCTCATTCTTGTGGAAGTCAAGAGACTTTCGTTTTCAAATCCTTTCTATCTTCCCGGTATTGATTTCTGTGGTGGGTATTTTGGGTTTGATTTGTTACCTTACCAGTGATGATTTAAGAACCATCTCGGATAAATTGACCTTTAAAGATTATTACGAAACTCTCTATGGGTTCGACCTTCGTGAATTTGCTAAAATCCCCATTGATTCAGGCTCAAAATTATCTGCTGAAAACACCAAGTTGTTAAGTCAAGGTCAAAATACTCAAATCATGGTTTACCGTGACTCTCCCATTGCTGTTGTTACGATTAACCCAATTCTCAAAGAATCTACTCCAGAAAAGTTTGTTGTTCGTATCACCGGTTTACATGTAAGAAAGGTTTTCAGTAAGGTTGACTTCGATACCCTCTTGCTTGACTGGGCGGTGTTGAGATCTAGACAGGTTTATCAAGAGTTCGTGGACTCCAAGAAAATTAAACAAATTGAAGGTAACCATATCAGAATCTTCATTGATGCCTACTCTTTTGACAAGAAATTCCAACGATTATTGGAATCCAAGAACTTCACCGTTGTTCAAGAATCTACCCTGTTGAACGGATTCCAAACCGTTGTCCCAGGAACTTTCCAGAAAATATCCCAAGCTATCTTCGGTATCAAGAAATTGACTTACGGGTTAAACCTTGTCACCAAAAATGGTGATACAGATCTTCTCTTGAATGTAGCAAAAGAATCTGGATTCGTTAATGTTTCCCATTCTGATGTTAAGGAAACAAAGGAAAACTTAAGAAAGAGAAAGTAAAATAAAATATCAGTTTACATTATGTAAATAGACTAATAATTAATTAATAGGTACAATTGATTGTAGAAACCAGTTAGTCTAACAAACCGGTTGTTCTACTTCTTTTCTTTTGCTTTTGGACTCTATATACGATGAAAGCAACCCAAATGATCAAAATAGCCAACATCAAACAGATTAAATATTTGATACCCGCAAGAAGCATTCCCAAAGTTCTTTTAATGAAAGTTGCATCAGGATCTCCGTATAATTCCATACGTAATTTTCTTTCTCTTTGTTTAATTCTATCATGGGCTTTCTTTAATCTGGCCAATGACTTTCTCTTCTTTTTCTTGTCATTCTTTTTAAATAAACGGTTGGTATCCTTATGGGGAATTTCATCTTTGGCTTCGCTGACGATCTTGTAGTCTTCCTTAATTTCGTTTTGATTTTGGATCATTCCATCTAATTCCTCGATAGATTCAACAAAGTTACCGTCTTTCTTGTACAAGGCATAAATTCTGTTTTCAAGAACATCAACCGAATGGGACAATTGGCCAGTCTCGGCAGACAATCCAAGGTACTTGATGGAAGGCAAATGAACATTGGTCAAAGTTACACAATTGGTCCAATCTTCATGAATTCCATTATAGTTGAAGTCAATGGATAAGTAGCCATCTTTGATGTAAATCAAACGCATCTTAGTCTGTTCACTCTTGGGATTGACCAAGTCACGAGCATGACATCCAGCTAAACGAGTTTCAAACCCATCGGAAGCTTTTCTGTAGGAAGCATGTCCATCTCCCAACATCAAATTCACAAAGGGGAAGTTTCCTCTCTTTCCGTTTTTATAGGTGTCCATCATCACCCCTAAGCCACGGAACTGGTTTCTTATACCGAAAACATCACCAATGTCTGATTTTTGATCGAGGAACCATACAGCAAATCCATCTCCAAAGAGATGATGGTCGGACTTACTGCGGATATGAAACGTCAATTCCATTTCAAACGATTCCGCTTGGATAGGCAAGGTGGCAAACATGTTACCCGCTTGCCTGGAAATATCCGAAGTCAATCTAACATAACGATCACGATTAATAAACGTATTTCCAGCAATCTGCCAGTCCTTGAGTTTATAAGCATTAGGTTCTAAGAATGGAGGTATGAGACCCTGATTGGTCAATTCAACCTTTTTGAGACTAACCAAGTTAGATTCCTTATTTTGTAAAATGGAATTCAATTCTTCGGGGCTAAAGGCCCGGTCCAGATCATCCAGAAGTACAAAGAAATATGTTAAACCAAGTATGATGATTACTATGATGGCCTGTAAGGCTCTCGACCTTAAGAAACCCATGGATGCGTTAGTGGCAATTGCAGTATGGGTTTAAGGAGTCTAGAAGGTTAGAACCGAAAGGAAAATGAAAAAGGCAAAGGATAAGGAAAAGGAACTAGGGATAGTAATAGAATATAAAATGGTTATAGTTCCACGTAGCTCTAATTCCTGCAGGAGATGATCGCGATGTAGGTGCATTAGTGGTGCGTTGGTCTTGGGTGAGCGTGGGCCAACAGGAGAACAATCAGCGGGGAACCATAATAAAAACCACAAACACTGTAAAGCTACCAGACTGTAAACTATAAAACGTCATCTTTGTTCCCCGTTAATTCTCATGCTGTACTTAATTCATCTTCATTTTAATTCATCTTCATTTTGATTCTTCATGGTTATTTTCATCTCTATTCTGTTACTCTGATGCTGACAATTCTCTCTTTATTTCTTTCCCTGTTGTTTGTTGTTTGTTCTTTGTTCTGTTCTTTGTCCGCTGTTTGTCTGTTCTCTACTGGCGCGATTTCTATGTGAAGAATGGGAGTCTGGGGAAGGGCAATTCTGTAGGACGAGAATTCCTCTTATCCGTGGGATTATTGACCCATTAGCGAATTTTAATGATTCTTGTAGTGGTCACATAAAAAGGGGTTGTTGAGTTTAATGATCTGGTGGGGTAATCCATGAATTGTAAACCAATCATCTGTACAATAATATTGATCAAATAAAGAATACAAAGATCCACTCACCTAATCATAACCAACCTAATTTCGCAAAACCGACAAATCTAACTAGTTTCATTATCTAATTATTTAACCACTTAATCATCTAATTAATTATTTAACCCTTTAAGAATCTTAGAATAGCCAGTCATGTAGAGTAGGGAAGTATGTAAGTATACCCTGTTATATTGAAATAGCCAATTATGCTAGAGTAGTTAATATGGGGTACATCTTACTATATTAATATCCTGTAATGTTGAATAACCATCACCTTAGGGTAGAATTTTGTGTTGGTATAGCTAAAGTCCAGCTTACTATTTAGGATATCCTGAGATGCTACATGTCTTATATTTTCAGAATAACCTATTAAGTTAGTATATCTATTATAGATTAGCTTATCATGTCGAATTTTATGGAATAGCTCAATATTTTAGAGTAGCTTATTACATGGTATATCTAACTGTAGATTTTCAACGTAATACAAGATAAAATAATGTAAGATGTTTAATCTAGAGTGAAGTAGTATATTTTTACATGGAAAATAAATATCTTAAGCATGTAATTAAATACTTATAGATCCAATTGAATTAAAATTTAATTAATCTGAGTTAAATCTAGTCACCTGCACTTTCAAAATTAGTCTAGAATAACTTTGATTCTTTCGGTTATTGGAATCCTGATCTATGTCCACTTCTAAAAGTACATGAAGTCAAAACCGCTAATATTAAGACTATTAAAATTGTTAATGCTGTCAAGTAATATGTGACTATGTGACGGGACTATGTGCGAGACTATTGATTATGTGACGATATAATCATTCTGATATTCTGATGTTCTGATATTCTGATGTTCTGATGTTCTGATGTTCTGATGTTCTGATATTCTGATGTTCTGATGTTCTGAAATTCTGGTATTCTGATTATTTAATCATATTAATTGTATTGATCTGATTGGTGTATAAGATGATGTTATCATATAATGACAACATGCTCATGGGTCTACACTTTATCAATAAATAAACCTGGTATTTATGACTATTCACAGAATAAGTTAAAACTATGTAAAATTACCGCTCCACCTGAAACGGCCAGTATTGATCATATTAATTATATTGATAGGAATGATCATATTGAAGCTCTTTGGAGAGACATCAGTTCCAATAAATTCAGTGGTAAGTGGATCATTTGACCAAGATGTTTCTTGGTGGTCCTTGGTAGTCCTTGGTGATCGAAACCTACCCAAAGGGACCTTTGCTGGTGCCTGTTGACTTACTTTCCCTTGATCACCGTACGGAGGGCAGTCCAAAACGATTCCTTCTTTTCCCCATGAAGTCCACCCAAAAGACGGCTGTAATACTCGGGGTTCCCCTTGGGACGCAATAACTTGTCGTCCAACTTGTAGTAGTTTTTGTATTTGTCATTAACCAAATCTCTTAATGAGTTATACTGTAACATCAAGTCATTCTCTGAGATGGAGGCCACTTTTTCCGGGCTTTGGAAACGGGCTAGTTGGGTTTCTTTGAACGAAGCATAATGCTTGATTCTGTCCTTAGGGAGAGTCTCAAGAAGTGCCACGATCTTAGTGACGATTTCGGAGTGTTTGGTCATTATTACTTGGGATGGAAACTACTGCCTGGTTAATTCTAGACTGTTGGAGCTTATGTCCAGGAACGCTACGTTAGTGACAGATGGGGGTTGATTGGTAAAGACACTACCCAATAGTAGATGAACGGGGTGAATATTGGATTGCAAACTATCTAAACAATACAATAATTAGCCAAAGCCTTCAGCTGCACCATCACTGAGCTAATGGAATCAGAATTATGGTAGCAGACTTTTTGTTACTAAAATTAGTAGAGTAATAGCTGGAAAACTACGAATTTTATTGCTCAGAAACCCACACTCCACCAATAATTAGCTGGAAAATCTCCAAGAAAACCCCAAAATTTCCCAACGTATTAAACAGTATTCCACATTTTCTAAATATATTTTAAATATATTTCCAGTGTAAAACCTATCCTCTTAGAGTTGTAAAGTACCGTCCTGCACACAGAGACGGAGCCTCCATCATAGACCACTAGTCACTTGCGACATTTTCGTA
Source organism: Suhomyces chickasaworum (assembly GCA_030568495.1). Lineage (NCBI taxonomy): Eukaryota > Fungi > Ascomycota > Pichiomycetes > Serinales > Debaryomycetaceae > Suhomyces > Suhomyces chickasaworum. The sequence goes on along the minus strand of JAJMGF010000021.1, from coordinate 226,684 downwards.
CCAAAAAATTCTAAAACCTATATTAGAGATCACGTGACGAGAGAATGTGATGAGTCTCAACTGGGCTGCTTATCTCCGAAGCCTCTCACCAACTCCAAACAACCCAACATCCAAAATATTGACAAGATGGCAAAGGCTGCTACCCCTCGTGTGATCTTCATTCGTCATGGCCAGACCGAATGGTCCAAATCCGGACAGCATACTTCCGTCACCGATATCGATTTGACTCCCTTCGGAGTTCGCCAGATGCGGAGCACAGGTAAGTTCTTAATTGGTGATAGTCCATTCCAATTGATCAAACCCGCCAACTTAAAGTATGTGGTCACTTCTCCTCGGACCCGTGCCAAGCATACGGTGGAGTTATTGACCGAAGGGTTAAGTCAAGATCAAAAAGACAACCTTCCCGTCATCGTCGAAGAAGACATCAGGGAATGGGCCTATGGAGATTATGAAGGGTTATTGACGTCCCAGATTCACCAGTTAAGAGCTTCTAGGGGCTTGGACAAACACCTTGCCGCTGGCGACAAATGGAATATCTGGAGAGATGGATGTGAAAACGGAGAGAACCATGTGGAAGTCCAACAACGTGTGGATGAAGCCATCAAGCGTATCAGAGATCTTCATCGTAAGGCTTTCGAGGCCAACGAGGCTTGTGATATCATCGTGGTGGCACATGGCCATCTCTTACGTTGTTTTGCAGCCAGATGGATCAGCCAACCTATTGATGTCAACCCTCAATTCATGTTAGATGCTGGAGGAATTGGTGTGTTGAGCTACCAACATCACAACATCGACGAACCAGCCCTTTTGTTGCTGGGTGCCTTCAGTGTTCCTGTTGAAGGACAAGATTAGAATTATAGCATGAATCACCCATACCACTGGAAACTATCATACCACTGGAAACCAATCGGCCAATGATAGACATGATATCTTCAATAATCACTATAGAACATCCTAGAGAAAGATAGAACACCCTAGAGAAAGATAGAATCCCTAGAGAAAGAAAGACATTTGTCATACCCTACCATAGCTAACTAATCAAATATGGACCTTCCGGATAATGTTACACCTTTACTAACTTACTATTAATTCAAGAATGTAGAACCCATACACTTTGTTTTATATAAAGTCTATGTTAATTGATATTATACATAAGATGGCAGACACACGATCCATCAACTGGTTTGAATTCTTCCGTTGTTTTGATGTTCACCACTATTCTAATTGTTGTTAATATGACGTTCAGCACTGGCAAGTGAATCCAATACTTGATCCCAGAACATTTCTATATTGACACTGGTTCCGATACAGACCCCATCGGTATGGGACTCTTTTGATTCTTGGTCGTCTATAATCACCGATTCACCTTCACGCTCACCTTCGGTGACCACTTGCATACGTCTTTTCTGGTACACGAATTGATACTTCTCATCTCCATCGATATATGCCAATACCAAGAACAATGCTAACGGATCATGAACGGGTGGGCCTGCCAATGGACCGTATCTGATGAGGTATTTTTCAAAGTAAAACATCACCACATTAAAGAAAAACTCCCGGATGGGACTATCCAAGCCAGTGTCTTTGTTATACATGCGATTTCTGACCGATTCCAGCGCTAAAGCAGTATGAGTGATGTTCAATGGAGCCAAGATCATCTTATGGCCTAATTCATGGACCACATGTTGAGCAGCATGAGGGTCAGCGTTGAAATTGAATTCGGCGTATTTGGTGATGTTACCACCATCGAGGCATCCTCCCATCAGAGATACGTAGCGGATCTTATCTTTGAGTTCTGGATACTGGGTGATCAACTTGGAAAGATTGGTGAATGTTCCGGTACAGCAAACCACGATTTCGTTGGGGTGGGCCAAAATGGCTTGTTTCATTGCTTCAAGATAGCTCATATCTGTGGAAGGTTTGATGGAGATGTTTTCAGCCAAAGTGACTCCTCCTAAGCCGGTTTCACCATGGACGTAAGCGGCATGTTTAGGAGGGTTGACCAAAGGCTTTTCCAGTCCTCGGTAAACTTTGACATCAAATACTTTGAGCTCTTCCAATACTCCACAAGCGTTTCTAGTGGTGGCATCAATGGATGCATTTCCATGAACGGTAGAGATTCCGAGAAGTTTGAAACGGGGATCGAATGCGGCAAGGAGGATGGCGAACACGTCGTCATTTCCTGGATCACAGTCGAGCCAGAGCGGTACGATTTCTTGAATAGTCATCACAGGTGGAGGTTGGCGGGTTGGAGGTTTCGCAGTTTATTGTTACAGGAAAGTTGCAGAATTGCAGACAGGTCAGCAGCAACAGAATCTCAATAGTGGGGGATCACGTGGGGGAGTAGAATGAAATGAACAACGATGAGTATAACAGAAAAGTTTCTACGGGGGAACACCAGTCTATTTGTAGGTGGAGGAGCCGTTGGATCTACCGGAAATATATTTGATTGGTATTGGCCCACCAACGTCCCCAACCACAGAGTGGAGGATGCAGTTAATTGGCGTTAAATGAGGTCCACCCCACCTGGCGATGGGTACATAGTAAAATAACCCCGATTTAGATTTACTGGGGAAACCGAGTAACCGGTAGTCGTAAGCGAAATTCGGGCCTTGAAGAAACACCCGGACCGCAATACTTAAGAAAGACCCAGACCGCAACGCCCTACATGTTTGAAGTGTGGATGCTTTGCCCCACCCCACAGTTCGGGTCATGGCAACTAGGTGGATAATAATGCACCAATAATTCCTATTATTCTAAGTCGGAAGATGGAATTCTCAGCTACGGGGTATGAAGTCACGTCCCGGGTCAGTTAGGGTACAGGCATTTGCCCGGACATCAGTGGTTTCTGCTTATGTGTGCAGTTCCGTCAGGTAACCGAACCGGACCGTCGCACAACCGGTCCCCAACGGTGCAGAAACGGTGCAGAATCGGTGCCCCAACGGTCTTTTACCATCGGAACTTGGTATAGGTTCTAGAGACATTGTTGATAGCACTGCAATAATAATGTAGATTACCCTGAAAAAAATCAACTCACATTATCCATCTTAACAAGCGGATCATTATAGAGCTATAAAATTATCCAAATGAGGCTTGGGGCGGATTCTGTCTCCAAGTCCACCTAATGTCTTGATGCTCACTAGGGTCGGAAGTATACATTTTGTGGGGTAGTGTCTATAGACTAAGTATATCCACCACCACCCATAACTCAGGGAGAATATGATAAGAAGGTTGTAAGTTTGCGTTGGAACTGACCTCGGAATTCATGGTAGGTCAATCCTAGGATTTACCCCTTGTGGAAGTATGCCAATGGGAATACCTTCGTATTACTTATTGGAATTTGTAGATACGATCTCGGCTACTAGATCCGATATCGTTTCGTCATGAACCGGTAATATATTTACCCATCGAAAGCCCATACAGTCAGTTCAATAAACAATAGAAGAGGTGCCAGTTTAGTAATTAATCAGAAGGTGCTAGGTTAGATCAAAGGTTACAGTCCTGAATTGACCAAGTAGTGCTGATTGACCAATGATTCCATTCACCGTAATAATCAAAGGTTACCTCCTTTTAATATTGAGCTGTTACTAACAATAAATTATTCTTAATATTAAATTAATGTACAGATTATACAAGAAGTCAACTCTATTATAATGGAGAGGTATTAAATAAAATAGTTAGACTTCCTGGTGGGTATGAGTATATCAAAAGCATTTTTGAACATGTCTTTGTTCTAATGCAAGTCCATGAAAGCAATGGTTAACTGGGATTAATGGGATCAATTGGCCGCAACAGCTACTACAGGAGTAATATTGGTTTCTGGTAAGATTGGATCTTGATAACCGAGACCATGGCTAACTTCATTATGGCCAACATGCTTATGTTCATGATCATGATCCATAAGTGGCACTTTCTCCGAGATAAATTCCTCTTTTGAAGCTGCATTGAACGATACTTGTTCAGGAATTTGTTTGACCTTGGCCCAGTGCTTTTCAAGTTCTTGTTCTATGATAACTCCAATACGCCCATTAACATCTTCAGCCCAAATAAAATCACAATGATCATAATCTTCGAGTAAAGTAACGTTCAAGTTCTTTCCTTCAACGTAATTGGGTTCATAGTTTCTCATATGAGTGATTAATCTTTTTCCATCAACCAAATGATCAGCTTCTCCAGCGAAAACATGAATTGGTACACTCACTTCAGATGGAGTGAACCACAGGTGAGTGAATTGAAAGTAAGATTTGGCATCAGTTCCTCTGGCAGTAATCACCGGAGTATTCGCAGGTGCAACTGCATAGTTTCTACCTGTTTTATAATCAGAATGAGGTAAAACTTGATTGGAAAACCCTTCCTCCACATAATAACTCATCCACCAATTCATTAATCTAGATGAAACAAATGTACAATTAAAAATGGCATTGTAATGAATCACCTTTTTGCTCTTTGACCATTTTGAAGCATTCCATCCAAAGAGGAACTTATAAAGAATATAAGCATTGAAACTGAATAACGAGGTAGTACCTGTATTATTTCTAGCGGTTCCAAGAACCTTCATAAATGCACACAAACCAAAAATTGCCTTGAATCCAATCCGGCCTCTATTATGAAGAAATCTGAGAAACCATCTCTCCAAGAATAATACTCCAGGGAAGATGGCAGGAGCCAAAGGAAAGAAATATTCGATTTGTTCATGAACATGCTTCAAGTTTCCATTCTTAAGCATCAAGAAAGATTGCGTACAGCCTTGAGAATGTCCTACCAAGACCAATTTCTTATGCTGGGGTTTGTGAGCCAATACGCTTTCAATGATACAAGGTAAATCAAAATAGGCCAAATTCCGGATATCCCAATCCCAATAAAGCTCATTATGGAAAAGATTACCTTCATAGTAAGCATGACGAGCTTCAAAGTGTGAACGATTGTTTCCGAGCCAAACATCGTAACCCTTCTCAATGAAATAGTAGGCCATAGAATTGGTTCCGGAAGAAAGATATCCACCGGAACACGAAAGAAGTCCATGTTGAAGTAACATAGGCTTTCTGGCTTGACGATCAGCTTCAGATTCTTTGGGATCAATCAACCTATGTAAAGTCAAAACAAACCCGTCTTCAGTAGTAATGTTGTATTCTTCCAAATCCAACGCCAATTCCAAGGCATAGTATCTCAAATCCAACGTGGCCTTCATATTTTCGAGGTTGGGATAGGCTTTTCTGGGGGTATATCCATTTGCTGGAGGAGATCCAGATGATCCCTTCTCTTTACCGGTAATGACCTGGTAAAGGTGGTAAAAAAGAGCTCCACTACTCATGGTCAATAAGAACCATGTTGCACCAAAGAATGAAACAAAACGGAGTAGAAACGCTTTGAAAGCTCCATGTTTGACTACTTTCTCTGTAGGAGTAAGTTCTTCAAACATGTTTAGGCATGTAACTTATGGCCAAGTGGACGGATTGAGCTGGTATTTGTACGGCTTAAACTTGAAGGTATGCCTAGCCTGTTGTGGGGAAAACGAATGAACACGAGCTATAAAGTAGAAGTTTAGTGATACAGCCACTTGTATCTATCCATGTGATAACATCAAGCCGGAGGTTCCCGATTAGGTATGTTTAGTACCCAAATCCCCCCACGTGACGCACTTCCCCATCGGGCCAGAGGGCCCAGAGAAGAAGGAACTGGAGAGGGAAAACAACTGCACAATTCAATCGGCCAAATCGACGGAGATAAGCGGAAAATTAAAATTACTGGAAATTATAAATCCTTCCAAAATTACCACCACCAAAATTACCACCGCCAAAACTACTACCACCTCCAAAACTACCTGTAACCGTTGACCAATTGCCGAGATTAGTTCCACAGTGCATAAGGTGTTGATAGATTTGTAGAAAATATTTGGTGTCGCGATTGTCGCGTTTTTGTCGCATATTTGTCGCACTTTTGTCGCGTCATTGACCTTACCATTTGGTCTGGAAACCATTGGTTGATAGTTGGGAGGATAAATTATCAGAAGTGGCTGATTCTCTAGTCGATTTCTCTATCCGTTCACTACAATAGTAATTATACTTTATCAGAATGTTATTCCTAATTTTTAGTGGATTTTTCAGTGGATTACTTTTGTCACTATAGAGCGTGACTTCTCTCACTTGTAACTTCAGGTAACTTGACGAAACCGACCCCAAAGTTCCCCTATAGAGCTCATAAAAAGCACGATGGATCAGAGTATCATCTTCTACAAGTCCAACCCTTTATTGAGAAGTTATTAATGCTCAAAAGCCCTTTTGGTGGAACCTCTAGTTCGGTTCCATCAAGTTTTCAACCTCACGCGAACATCACAAAATTGTCCCTGATTTAAGCGGAAAAAAAGAAAACAGATTTAATCATTCAACCAATCTCTTTCATGAGGCCATACATACACCTCCCCATACCCCAATGATTGTGATCATCGTACTGAAGCTATTGTGATGTTGTAGATTAAACTAGGGCTGCGTGCCCTAAGCACCGGCTAATGTCGCACAAATGCACGTGATCCGCTTGGCAATGGCACGTGACGGATTTTGTTATCAAATTTTTTCCACTGTTACACAGTTTCTCTCTAACAAAACTAGTAAAGATGGGTAAATCGTAAGTAACGTTCAAACGTGGAGAATTAACACGCTCAAACGGTTCAGGGCCACGGGATCCATTGACCATGAAAATTTCACTTAATTTGGTACCAATTTGACCAAGTTATGATCATATCTTATAAGATGAGTTTACTAACATTCAAGTCGTGGTTACAGATCTGGTACTCGTTACGCTTTCCAACGTGACTTCAAGAAGCATGGTGTCATTCCTTTGTCCACCTACTTGAAGACCTACAAGGTTGGAGACATTGTTGACATCAAGGCCAATGCTGCCATCCAAAAGGGTATGCCACACAAGTACTACCACGGTAAGACTGGTATCGTTTACAACGTCACCAAGACCTCCGTCGGTGTCATCATCAACAAGGTTGTTGGACACAGATACCTCGAGAAGAGAGTCAACTTGAGAGTTGAGCACGTTAAGCACTCTGCTTGTCGTCAAGAATTCTTGAACAGAGTCAAGACCAATGCTGCTTTGAAGAAGGAAGCTGCTGCCAAGGGTGAAACCGTTGCTTTAAAGAGACAACCAGCCAAGCCAAGAGGTGCTAGAGTTATTTCTACTGAAGGAAACATTCCACAAACTTTGGCTCCAGTTCCTTACGAGACTTTCATTTAATGGGTATAGCGATATGAATAATGGCATGAGATGGCCTAAGGCCTTGTGTATTAATGTAGCAAAACACCGTAACCAAAATTAATAGTCACCATACAATTGGAAATTTCATGAATATCATACTTTATGAATATTATCATTAATTCAATATAATGAGTATTGTTGTTGATGATGAACTTGTGATGCACCATTTACCTTCTCACTCAAACTTTATTTTAGATATCAGACTTGAACCATCCAATAATTTACATCTCTGTAGTAACTTACAAATTGAAATCATCATAAACCTGATCATCACCTAGACTAACTAACCTAATCAAACTAATTAAGCCATTAAGCTATTAAACTAATTTAACTAATTATAGTAATTGCTGGTATCAAGTTGTTTATATCTCGATATCAGTCTAGATACTTATATACATAATAAATAACTGAGCCCACACTGAGCCACTGAGCTAGAGTGTTACTCCATTTCTTCGTAATCATTAGACTCGTAATAATATGCAGCTGGAGGATAAGTGAAGGGAAACGACACGTTGTTATAATAAGCAGGATTTATAGTATCATAATCATAATCATCCAGACCTCTCCTATAATTTGCTTGAGGCACGGTAAAAATTGGATGTGGATATGCTCCCATAGGTCGAGTAGTTGCTGTTTGAAAGTATGTATTTGGAGGTGAATATGGGTAATAAAATGAATTGAATGGAGGAGCATTGGCTGGAATAGGTGTTATTGGTACAGGATAACTAACCATTGGTCTATTTTTTGATTTCCAAGTCCTTTGTAATCCACCATAATGTCCTGTAGGTCCATAAGATGATGACAGGTTGGATTTTTGAAGTGCAAATGAGGATTGGATCAAAATTGGATTGGCCGATCCATTCAAACTAATTAATCGATTGTTTGTAAGTAAAATTGCTTTGATGGCCATTTTGAAGTCAGTATAGAATACAAAGCCAATTTTACCATATCCTGATTTTCCTTTTTTTGATTCTGGATCTGAATCCATTCCATCATCATTTTTGTAGTATTGGGGATTAATAATTTTTGCAGATTTAATGCTTCCGAATTGTTTCCAAAATGATTCCCATAAATCGTCATCATTTCCAAATAATATAGGTAAATTATTAACATAAATGTTAGTCTCTTGATAATTAACTTGTTTAGCTGTCATGCAAGAAATAAATGCTGGATTTGGTGGACTTACAAATAACTTGTAATCCGATTCATTCGATTTCAATTGCATATTTGTCACAAAGAACTTATTAGAATCTCTAAAAATATAATGATTATGCTTAAGTTGTGCAATGGTGAGTTTTATACCATTTTTAGCTTTTGGAGAAATTTCATTTGTTTCAAGATGTAAAGGATCAACATTTGACAAATCAAATTCATTGAATTTTTCCCACGTCAAATTATTCAAATAGTATAAAATCTTTAACGTATTCTCCATCAATTGGGGAACAGTCCGAAATTTAATAAAGGCATACTCTGACACTGATAAATCATCAGTAACCTCTTCAGGTTCTGGAGATTCCAATGGGAAATAAATATATTCCACGACATTAGAAAACTTCTTGAATACTTCCAAGATTTTGGAGATATTTTCAACAATGTTACTCTCAGGTAAGAAATTATGAACATTTTCCATCACGATCATATCGAATTTCGAGTTTGAATTTGTAGATGACGAAGTGATCAATGAAGTACTGGGTGACATCATTGAAGGAGAGCTATTTGCCCTTTCCTTCTTGTTCAAGTACTTGTTTAAATACAAAGGCACATTTTTGTTGAAATTGAACGGATTTGGCGTTAGTTTGTTCAATTTCGAAATGAGAATATCCACATCCAAGTGGACATTAAATTTCACAATAGCAAATGCAGATGAGTTAGTTACTGGAGCGGTTACATCGGCAAAAATCTTTATCTCTTCAAGACTGTTAAAATGACTGGTCTCCATCAATAATTTGAATAATTCGTGATGGGTGGTATCGGGGTCATCTTTGGTCAATACACAGGTGGTCAATGCGGATGGATTGACGAGATCACTGGAGAGCTTTTTGATAAAGAGAATCCCAGGATGACTAACAAAGTTAGAGTAATCCAACGAGTATGGCACACAAGCCTCATGGAGGCGATATATAAGCTTTTCCAATGAGGGTTTGTTGGAATCGGTACATGAAATATCGATTTGCAGCCTTTCGAGGGTTGGATGCAAATCAGGATCAGTATCTGGAGAACATTGATGGATCTCGTCAGCCATCAATGGATCTACCTCGGTAATAAGGGAGGTGATATGAGTGGTAGCTTTGGACAGCGAACACGGTATTGATAGCACAAGTGGGAAAGAAGACGCTGGGGGTTCAGAACAAGCGTGATGGAACAATACTTCATTGATCTGGTCAACCAACCGAGTTGGATCTGAAGCGGCAGAGCCGAGGCCATCGGGGTAATTTGGGGTAGGCATCAGGGGGTGATAAGCCATGGATTCGGGAAAGTGGAGACTAAGAAACAGGAACAAACTACACTCAGCGGGTAGAAGTCCGATGGGAGTAATTGGTCCGAAGGAAGTAAATTGGTCCCAAATGAAGGCTGAGAAGATGACAATTGACAATTGGTAATTGTAACCGTCAAGGGGTGCAATGAGAATGAGTAACGGCAAAGTTTAGGCGAACTAGCAGCCAAGCGAGGATCAGTCAAATGGGAGGATCAGGAGGCTGATAAGCTATCAAGTGAAAATGGTGAGGTTTGAATGGTTTCAAAAATGAATAGTTAATGCCAGATTGGTACCAAGTAAGTGATAGAATCAACTGTAAGGGAACGCGAGACTCTAAGTTGATGGAGATAGAATTGTTAGAAAAAGTGGATGCCAAAGTTTGGTTGAAAATGTGGATGCCACCGAGCTGGAATAGTGGAACGATGATTGAAGGTTGTGGTACCAGAAAATGAAGTGGTGAAAAGAGGGGTTGATGGTATAAGGACGGTGGAAGGGACTGGTTAATGAAGATGAAATTGGTGAAAAATAGCAGGGAACAAAATCACCACCCGAGGAACCAAAAGAATTCGCTAGCAAATACCACCGGGCGTAAATGCAAATGTAATGGGGGAAGCCGTGAAGTCGTGAAGCTGTGAAGCTGTGAGAGTGAGACTGTTAGAGTGAGACTGTGAAAGGGTAAGGCTTGAAAAGTGTCACAAGCTGTACCACTAGAAATGGAGACGGACAATCAATAGAGAGAACGATCGATGGAGAAGCACGATCGAATTAGTGAATATGATTCTGTGATTGGTATGGAAGGGATACCAATGATAATTACCGGTACCACACCAAGTATTATAATGTAGAATATGTGTGCACGCGGTGGCAGGAGATTTTAGTAGGAAGGACGGTGGGACGGTGGGGACGAGGAGTAGTCAAGTAAAGGATGAAAGTCCGAGTAGGTTGGGTAAGAATGGGGTCAGGGTCAGGGTCCGGGTTAGGTTTGGGGACACGGTCGGATACACTAGGTGAATTCCCGGTGGGTGGTACAGGGTTTATATATATATATATATTATATATAGCTTAATTATATACATCCACTGCATATTTATATTTATATATATTATCTACGCATTATGTAGGCATTATGTATGTATCATGTACGTAACGGTAGCCCGATCCGGCACATGGGACAAGCAATTGGTGCCGTCATCATAAGCCGTTCGTCCCCTATGGTTAAGAAAGTGCCATGCCTCCTCAACCGTTGTTTGAAAGTGGAACGCCAGGGGAATTGTGCCGTAATTGCTCCATTGACTCACTATACACTATAGTTGGGATGACCAGATCCGCACTACACCAGGTAAATTTAAGCTTCGCTGTCTGCCACAAACAGACTTGGTATACGAGATAGGGGTCAGGGTCCATGCCAACACACCAAGGCACAAGGCATAAGGCTAGAATTGCCACCGAGGATGGGTGAGATTTGTAAGGAAACATCAACATGCATGACAGTTATGACAGCCTAGGTATAATTTTGGCAGTGATGCGCATGAGGAAATCTAGTGATATCTAGAGACTTGGTCTTTTTTTGGCCTTTTAGCCTTTTGGCCTTTTGGTCTTTTAGTCTTTTGGTGGTAAAGGCCCTGACCATTGGCCATTGGCCATTGGCCAATTGCCAATTGACTATGGCCAATGGCCATGACAGTGTCCGTTTACTATAGGTCGGGGCTCGGGGCAAGACAACATGCCCTTAAGGCGGGGGTTCATCTCTCTGGCTTCACCGGAAGGCGCACTAAATAGAGGTGTTCTGGCGAGAAATCCATTTTAAAATTGACAAATATTACCATGATTCACCATAAAATCATCAATGTGGACTCGAACGGCTCTGAATTCACCGTGGTAGTGACCTATTCAGACACTAAAGGCAATGAATCTCGTCCCTTGGGTGCTCTTACTGTCTACGTTACTGAGGCTGGACCCCAAACTTTAGGCTCCTACGACTACTCTATAGGAGATGCTCGTGCGGTGTTGCACGGTGACTCTTCCACCAGTTTGGGTCGGCTTCTTCAAGCGAAGTATCACCGGCCAGTGTATGTGAATCATAACGGTCATGAAGCTGATGTGGTCACTATTTTTCGGGCAGTGGAACAAGCAATAGAAGCTTAAGCCTGTGAACATCATTCCCAATTGGTTATGGTGGTTGTTCCAACCACAGATTTCAAAACGGAAATTGTGCCATGAGTCAAGTGGGGCAAACCAGAATAGTCAATGGAGGTTGTATTCTAAGTCAATTGGGTAATAAAGCAACAAGGCAAAAGACAACAAGGCAATAAGGCAAAAAGGCAAAAAGGCAAAAAGGCAACAAGGCAGGAGGTTGTGAAGAGGTGGTTACGGAGATGGGTGCAGTGGGCCAGTCTAGATCACGATCCACCCGTATGTACCGAGGAGTGACCATGTCAGAGCCAGAGGATTTAACCATGGCCACGGCCACGGCCACGGCATGGAACAAGCAGTCTTATTGGTCAGTGGCAAGGAGTTAAGCGGGTGATACGGTCATAAACGGCTTACTAGTGCCCCGTTCGGTCGTGCATACAGGCACTGGGGCGATGCAGAAAAATGGATGAGGGGGGAAGATACAGATACAGATGCAGATGCAGATGCGGATGAGACTGTGACTCAGAAAATGATCCATGATCCATGATCCAGATCTTTCACTAAATTCATTCAATTAGTTGTTCCGGTGGTCCTAGAAGAATATCTATTGATAGCAAACGCTACAGTGGAGGCAAAACACCTGAATCGCTTTGGTAATGCCGTGCCTGACTCCGTTGGCTAAGGGTGCAAAATACCTAATCTATCCCCACTATTGTACTGTTCCATAACCAAAATACCTTCTACGCAGATTATCCATCCTAATGCGTAACATGACAAAGCTTTGCATGCTATTAATAACACAACTAGTTCAACTTCCCTGAGGTCATACATTGAAACTTCTAGACTTAAATATTCGTATTAATCAATAGTCAATGCTTAAACACTAATTGGGTAACACCTTTGCATGATTGGTGCATCACAACAGGATTATTTCTCGAATATCCTGCAATGTTTGCATATATCTGCAGATTATATGCACTATATGCACTTCGCCAACGGAGAATTCCCCACCTCTACTTAAGCCTCCAATGTGTATTTAGCACCACCAATTCTATAGAAGTTAATCAATACTCTCCCATCCCGTGAACAGCCATCCCAGTCCCGTGGCCAGCCGTGAGAGTCAATGTTTTGGTCAGCCGGAGCGGTGAATGTTTTGGTCAGCCGGAGCGGTGAATGTTTTGGTCAGCCGGAGCGGGATGTAATGTGGTGAATGAGCGGTGAATTGGTAATTTGGGGTTAGACCGACCTTCCTTTTTCAGCCAAATTACCACTGATGCTATAATTATCCGACAATTAAGCCGATTGCCACCTTGGTCTCCAAGGTTAATTTTGTCTAAACAATATCCCAACCATTCTAAAACAGTAGTCGAATTCTAGTGAATGATGCCATCACGACATCCAGCAACTTTCCAAAATACTGTGGAGTTCATCGAACGGCTAAAGTACCCCAACGCCTTGACGGCAGTTTGAGGTTAGGATATATCTGCCGTAAATGCAGGTGGTTCAAAGTCCCAGGGCATCAACTGTGGAACTTATTATAGCGTAATCCAAGTGATATTGTGCTCACGTAATTGGAAACTGAGAGCATCCCTATATAGTGTGGGTATTACCACTATGACTAATTGGGACGAATCTTCCTCACAGGGTAGGTGGCAGTTGTCTTGAAAACTGGTGAGAATGCGGGGGACTAGGGACTAGGGGCGTGATATCGAGGGGCGGCTTTGTACTCCGTTTCTACATATAGAAACTCGTATTTAACGTCCTGTGTATGGTCTAGGTCCCCGGTTTTGACTACCAAAGGACTACCAAAATAAACCACCAAAGGGCAAAGGGCAATAACACCAGTACCACTAGGTCTCAAAAACCAATCATATAACTGATTGTAGACTTTTCATCTATGGAGCACGAGACCACTACATTGTGGAAATGCAAGGACACCATATCTTAAGGTTATAAGCTTTGGGTTTGGGCCACCAAACTCACATGCATTTGCCCAGATGTGAGTAGGTGTCACTCATTTCCAAGTTGACCCCTGTCTATTGACTTATTAATCCAGCTACTAGTAGCTTATTCTGTTGCATATGCATTGATTCCTCACATATGTTTTCGGCACTGCAGTGGTACGACTAAAAAGCTGCAACCAAGAAATGCATCTTTCGGGAATATGGCCCGTTTGAGCAGCAAAGATTTTCCTATAGTAACTCCAACCGTAGTTGATCTACTCTCAACATCAAGGCCGCAAACCACACCACGGAGTTTCGGACTGAACTTCTGTTTGAGAAAGATGACAATGTCCACTTATTGAAACTCAGTTTGTGTCCCTTATGGCCGTCCTCATGGATATCTGAAATTGATGGGTATCTGAAATTGATTAACAAGAGGACCTACAAGGTGTTTTTTTCCAGCTACATTGGGAGCTCCGAGCTTTACATGAGAGTTGTTGATTGTGTGGGGAATGGCGGGCATGCTACCAATTTTAGAGGTTGAGCATTGCCCAATTGAGTTTGGTCTGGTGGTGGAAGATCTCAGCGGTAAAATAATCAGATTTGAGCTCTGGTTCTCTATCTAATGGATCTACTGGTTACGTAAGATGTCTGGTTTATCTGCAACTTACGTGCTAATTGGTCTCCAATAATAAGCCAAAGAGAATGTTTCGCGAGATAATTGGATCAATGCAGATGGATAATCAAGAACCTAATTATAATTAGTCAATACCGTTAACAACCCAATTTTATCCATCACCCTGATTATAAGGGAAGATTGGAATCAATGTCAAGCACTGTAATTTGTGTTAAGCTTATTGAGAGTAACTATAATAACCTATACTATCAATTCAACGATACCCACAATTTGATGGATATACTTCGGAAGATGTAAATTGGAAGGTGATTTCACCTTGATTGGAGGTAGATGTAAATAGTAGTACGATAATTGAAGTAAGGATATATGACCTGGTTCTCCGTACATCTGTACCGTATACAACATATGGAGTACGTTGAATATAATATATATGTTCAATGTTTGGGTATATCTTATAGCTATCTAAAGGCTTTGGATGACTGACAAGTTTAACTTTGTATATTTTTATCTGATAATTACTTTTGACACATTCGGAGTTTAATCCATTAGTCCATGGCAGTAGACTCTTCAAAGTCAAGCAGGTATCTAACACCTTATTGGATATAGAAACATTGAGTTTCTCAACTACAGAGACCAATGGAGTTACCTATGGCAACTTAATTTGAGTCAAGGGGGATGGCCATAGCAGTATTCCCATTATTTATCTTGTTTACGGAATGGTTTTCTGCTAATAAGCACATCTGAATGTTTTTACTTCCCAGTCCTGGAAGATTTCGATGAATTTCCAATTACTAGCGTGACTTCTCTTACAGTTTTGATATTGTTGATTCTAATTAGATAGTATACCTTTTCCTTTGAAAAAACTGAGTTCGGGTAAAGAAAATAATCTCCTTCCGGGATCGTATATTGGAGATGGTGACAGGTGAATGTAATTCGCTTAAATGTCACTGCATAAATTGGTGCGTTCCGGAGTCGAAAGGTTTAACAAGTTCCGGGGGTAGAGGCTTCAACAAAGTCATAGCACAAATTGACTGCAAAAAGTTCACCCTCCTACATGCAAATTCACTGTATAACACTGTGTAACGAGTTGCTTTCTTCTCTAAATCTACATCTTTTTCCTTAGAGACCTTTTTGTGACAATCGATAGTAAATTAAGTAGGTATAAATCTTGGTAAAGAGCTAGCACCAAAGTATTCACTGAAGTTGCCAATAGTTTGATGAGATGCCCATAAAAATGTTGAGTTAGCATAGCTAATATAAGAACCATTTAAAATATTACCAACAGAATTATGGCTAATTGGGACAAATCATTTTCCATCACTAGCCTCACCTGGTTGATGAAGGGGATTATAGTTGTCCATTATTTAGCTACTATCCATCACTATTAGCCCACCTTACTCTGCCATTACCCCCCTTCTTACCTTGGTATAAACTACTTGAGCAATTAGCGAACAAAGAGCAAGTTATCATCTATACATAATAGGGTATAGAAAATACCCAGCATGAGTATTTGTTGAATGTACCAGTCCAATACCTGAGATATCAACTTAGCTATGATCCACAACTGTACTTATTAAAACACCCTTAATGAGAGATATCCTATTCTCCTCATTTTCATAGATACCCCTAGCATATTCTGAGAGACTACCAATAATTGATAGACTATTCCTTGCAGCTGGCTATTGTCTTATAACCTCCTAGACACAACAATATACAGAAATAGCATCTTTATTATTGATATCAAATACACCTTCTAGGACATTAACTAGCCTTCAATCAAGTTGTGGGTAGTCAATTGGTGTTATGGTATCAGACACTATTAGGTGTGGGATCAGAGTTGAATCAAGAATACTTCTTAAACGTCTATCCCTTTTAGCTATTTGCCTGTTGTCAAAGTACTCAAAATCACCACAAAGGTAGGAATTTCTGGCAACAACACATATCACCAGATCTTGACTTACTAAATGACAAGAATATTTAATACTTGAGGTAGCATATTACTAACCTAGTGCAATAAAGTGAACTAGGAACCTGCTAAAGTGAATTGATAACCTGCTAAAGTAACTGATAACTTGCAAAACTGAACTGATAACCTGCTAATAGAACTAATAAACCTTTACTCTCTTGGTATGGTCTGTGGATAGAATAATTCGGCAAATAATAGTGACATGAATGACGATGAGATTTTAAAAAGTATTCATGAGACAAGAGTTAGAGGTCAAACAGTCTAATAACAAAAATTCATGATAAATAATTTAAGTCAATTTCATTTGCCAATCTAACGGCTAACGGTCGAACTGGCTAAAATTGTTTAAGGCATAATTAAGGAACTTATTATTCTGTTCACCAAGAATTCAAATTATCTAATGGAACCTTGAAGTTATACCATTTATCAATACTTTAACGATATTAGTCCCATTATGGAAACTTTGATCAATTATCATGTAATATTATTTAATAATATTAAATTTATATCCTTAGATGAACTAGTTATCGAATCGGTTATCATAATTATCACCAATTTAATCTGCTTTATAAGAGCTTAAATTATTAATTTACTTATTCAAATATAATAGACTATTCTTATTTTAACAAGGATAATATTCTGAAATAGCTCACTCTTTCATACACTAAAGGTATATCTTTGTACCGTTTGAGATATCTTAAGCAATCGATTAATTTTTCAAATCTTGAATTGTAGGTTTGTGGGCTCTTACTCCCAGATGGTTGACGGTAAAGGCTAATTTCACTAAAGTGACTATTTATACAGTTATTTCATTAAAGTGGCTATTTATATGGTTATTTCACTAAAGTGACTATTCATATAGTTATTTCACTAAAGCCGACTACTTATTCAGGAATCTCCTCATGTAACCAATCTACGATGTTCCATTTCACTAATCTTTATTCATAAATCACATCATTGATTAATTGGTGTATCACCATATTTAAGTATTATACACAAATAGTCTTATTTCAACTGAGGTAAATTATACTTCAACAGGACCAAAGAATTCCAGATGCACTTTTGTTACTCCATTAGCAGCTAAAGTGTCTTTAACAAATCTCATATAAGGTCTAGGACCAAGAACGTAGACGTCATGATCGGAGGAAACCTTGTTTAAGTCCTCGGCACTCAAAGTTGCACCTTCTTCAGACAAATATTCCTTCAATTCTAAGCCATTGGCCTTCAATCCTTCAAGATATTCGGAGAAAGCACGAGATTTGGTGTTACGATTAGAATAGAACAAACGCACCTTTCTGCCGTCTAACAATGCTTGCTCCAAAATACTGAGAATCGGAGTGATACCAATTCCTCCCACGATCAAGTCCACCGGAGCGGTTCCTGACTCGTAAACGAAGTTACCACAAGGTGGTGCCACTTTAAGTACATCGCCCACCTTCAATAAATGATGGATGTAACCTGAAACGGCTCCGTCCGGGATCAACCGCACACTGATACGGTATTCTCCGTTGGTGGGGTACTGCGAAAGGGAATATTCACGACTGGTTTCAAATGGAACTGAGGGAACATTCCAACGGATACAAACGTATTGGCCTCTCTTTGGTAAGGCGATTTTATGGTCGGGGTTCTTAGGACGGAAATACACCGACTTGACTTCGGAACATTCGTCTTCCAATTTGGTAACGACAAATTCCCTGAATCCATCCCAAGCACCGGCAGCATATTCTTTAGCTTCTAAACCAATCAAAATAGCGGCAAGATTACCATATGCGGTAGCCCAAGCATCCACAAATTCTGGAGTAGCAATTTCAGGGCCTAAAAGCTCTCCCATAGTAGCAATCAAATTATTACCCACAATTGGATAGTGTTCCGCCTTAACTTGAAGTCCCACATGTTTAGAAACAATTTGACCCACAAAGTCCAGGAGAGCAGCTAAATTCTCAATGTTTTTAGCATATTGTAACAAAGAGAAGGCAAGGATTTTGGGCTGTCTAAGAGTCTGTTGGTCTGAAGGGTTGAAGAATGGACGAACTTCAGGGTTATTGTTAAGCATATTTTGATAGAATTTCGCAGTCAAGGCCTCTCCACTCAGTTCCAAAATAGGAATGGTGTCGCGGATAATTTGCACTTGCGATGAGGTAAGTTCTTGAACTGCATAAGTCATTATTGATGAATGAATTGATAATTTATTGGGGGGGTCTAAATCACTATATTAGTAGTGAGGGGGTTGGGGAACGTGACGAGTCTAATGATAAAGAATTGGCTTCTTGGGGTTGATATTTATAGTTTCAATGAGGTCGTTGCATGGCCGTTGCTGACTTATTTCAGTTGTCCCGAGAATGATTGGTGAAATAGAATCAGGTGATGGTTTCAAGGCAGCGGGTAAAATCCGGGGATAGCCCAGAAATGCCATTTAAGGGTTGAGCCCTGTGAATTAATTACAAGTAAAGTTAAAATGTAAATGGAGCCCTCAGGGGATTATCGGAATTATCGGAGTTTCTCAGTTTTGGGGTTATTGGGTAGGATGAAATTTCACTTAAAACTTATTTGGGCTTCCCCTCTTTTGCGTTGGGGGTTCAAGTAAGGCTGAAAGAGAGAAAGGCTGAAAGAAGGAAAAGGATTGAGCAATTGGTATGGTCTATGAGGCCAACCGTTTCCTGTAACATCTACTTAACCTGTAAGATGTATGATGCAGCCAAGCTAGCACCCTGCGTACTGCAAGTCATCCGGGATAAGCCGGAATGGATGCGAAACTATTGGACTACTTTAGCGACAATCCACGGATACTATAACCAGCCTAAACTCACTACAGGTCACTCATACATTATTCATTGGCATTAGTTTACGAAATGGGTATTTGGCTTCCTGCTTGAATGTCGCGCCACCTTCACCTCCATTGTCTCGTATCCGCCACCTACCGACTAGTGAACTTCTGGGCAAGTACCAGGTCTAAAAGTCTTCCACCTTGAATACGAGCTTTCCGTCATGGTCCCACAACTCTCTAATAAATTGTTTGTAATTATTTCTCCAGTCCACGAAATGATCGATACGAAACTTTAACTTCCCGTCCAATAACAACTCCAATGCCTCTTGTACCCACGCCAATGAAATAGTGAAATCAATTGCTTCAAAATAATTATAGTAGGTCATCGTGTTGAGAAGACCATTGGACCATCCACTCCACACAGTGGCATCGTTGTTCTCGAGTAAGGTGGCAATTTGGTATGTAGGACGAGATACACTAAAGCTGCAACATGACACAAAACACGAGCCAGTTCTCTTGGGCTTCAATAACTTGACAATAAATGGTTCCTTGACTTTGCCGTTAAACAATTCTTGAAGGCTAGCTCCAGTGTGGTCATGGATAGGTAATTTGATATCATCGAGACGATCAAATTTGATCGAATGTTGGAAGTATTTCTTGCTTCCAACAATGTCCACAAATAAATCAAGCTTGTAGTCGTTGATATTATCCATTCCAATTAGTTTATCATCATCGTAGTATTGAGTCTTGAATAATCCTTCAATGATTTGAGCAGCGAAAAAGTCAAGCTTCTTGTAATTAATAGGAACTTTTTCACCAGGTAAAACCAAATCTTCATTGGCCATATCATGGGTAACCAAGCTAAATTTGACAATACTTGAAGGATCATAAAATTCTCCCTTCTTATATAAATCGATAAATGCATTCATTTCCGGTAAACTCTTTTCCTGGATAACCAAAATCACATTTAATTGATCAAGATGGTATACTTTGGAAGTCAAGATTTGCACTAAAGTTAGCCCAAGGTTGGTATCGGCTCCATTGATAAGTACATTGGCTTTGTTATTGGTAACCTTCAAATGACTAAGAACTTGTTTGGCACGACAATACAATGCTGGGAAGATACTCAATTTAGCCAACGCAGTGAATTCGGGTTGATATTCGTATGTCTCACTTTCCTTGTGTTTCTTTTGAAGTGCTAGTTTAATTTGAGCAACTGACATGGAACCAGAAGGCTTATTCGGCACAACCTCAGGCACAACCTCGGGCACATCTTTACTTTCTGGTGAAAGTTTATTGTCAGATTTGACAGCTTCTGATTTATCAGCTTCACCAATCTTAATCTCATTGAACTTAGAATCGATGGGAATACTTTCTTCTGATTTTGCATCTTCATTATCTTCCCCTGATAAGTCAACTGAGGGATCGGCTGTTTCCTCCTTGGCTTCGTCCTTGGCTTCGTCCTTGGCTTCGTCTTTGGTTTCTTCTTTGGCTTCTTCTTTGGCTTGCTCAGATTCTTCTTGTGGAAGGGATTCCACAACTATAGAGTCATTAGTATCATCTTCAATAGAAAAATTCTTGGTGTGACTACCCTCAACTCCGGTTAAATTCAATTTAACATCAATATTGCTCAAAAGATCCAATTGCTCATTCAGAACCTTTATCAATACGTCTCGGGAAGGATTCAATAAAATACTAGTACTTAAAGATCCTTTACGTGATAATGGATCCACAATACCAACAACAAAATCTCCCACCGCAAAAGCCTTAACGCCGTCTCCAATTCTTGATACCAATCCGGAGAATTCAAATCCCAATCCAAGCTTGGTATTACTCAAATTAAGTAGATACTTGTTGATTTTAGCTAAATCAAATGATTGAAGTGATGCATATTTTGTATCCACCAAGATCTTATGGGATGGAAGAAACAAATCAATGGTTGGATAATTGAAATTAAGTTCGGTCTCCTTGTTTTGAACCGAAATATCCTTAACTGATGAGTATCTTAAATCTCCAAGTTCGGAGATTTTATACTTTGCACGATTGAGCTTGATTTGAGGACTAATGATGGGGTTGGGACCCATTCCTTTGCCTTTCTTCTCTAAATAAGCCAATTCGGCAGGAATCTTATGGAATGGATGTGATTTGGCTCTTTCCTGTTGAATTTGTTCCACTAGCTTATGATGAGCTCGAAGGTCTTCGGCTGGTGGAGGAGCAAATCCCACCGACTTTTTGGGTTTGGGACTTGTTTCTTCGGCATTTGCCCTGGGTTTGGCCCGGGTTTCGACTTGTTCACCTTCAAAACGTGATTCCGACATGATTCTGTTGAAAGAAGAACAAAGCAAGATGTTGGCGTTAAATACTGTGGTGGTTTAATGACTCCCGCTTAGCTCGGGTATTGATCCGGTCACGTGATCTCGGCCCATCCCCGAGGGATCCATCGAAAGCCCCAACCTCCCAAAACCTCTCAAACCATATCTAAACTACCCCAAAACATCCGGTTTAAGCTCTTTAACATCACTCCATAGGAATTGCAAGGTACTAGAGCCAATAGGTACTAAATTTGTTAACCCAATTCATGGAGTATAGGTCACCTGACTCGTGACATGTGACGAGTATGTCACGTGTGTATCATTCAATTGAAGTGGCCACTCCTCCTCGATCTCCCTATCTAATCATTTAAGTAGCACAAGGCGACTAACTGGGACTTGTGTAAGTTCAATTGAGCGGCTAATTGATCTGAAACCAGTTAATAGCAAACAGGCCGAATTTCCCCGATCTTCCCCCGATTTTCACCCGTGTTTATCCGTGTTTCCACCACCAGATCCATCATCATAATATCCATCACCACCCAACTTATCAAACATGTGGATTCCGGTAACCGTGGCCTATATCCTCTCGTTGGTGTTATCAATATTGTTCTCCCAGTTCCATATTAACTTGTTCAAGTATCCGGTATACTTGCTGGTTCCACTCACATTGGCAGTATTCATACCAGTTTCCATCATATTTGTGCTTCCAGTGGATTTCATATCCCATCACTCCGACAAGGCCTTAGGGTTGTTTGATATTCCCGACACCGTGATCTTATACATATGGAAAACCAACTATTGGGTGACGTTCTTGTTGACATGGTTGGTGTTGCCTTTACTTCAGGAATTCTATCGATCCGGCTACTACAAGACATCACAAAGATTACGTGATGCCTTGAAACAAAACGTCAAGTTTCAATTGATCATCGTGGGGGTTTCGTTGTGTTGTTTGGTTTATTTGATTCTCGAAGTAGGTCTTACTTTGGGACATTTGAAATTAATGATCATTGCTTTATCTCATATTTATTCATTGGTAATTGCTTTATGGTTGATGGCTCATGGAATGGTGAATATTCCTAGAGTTAAATGGGTAGAAGGAAGTATTGTGGGACATTTAAATGCTCTGTATTTGAAAGCACCGAAATTGGTGGATTCATTAGAAGATACCAAAATCGATTTTAAAGAGGATGTGTTGAAAGTGATTATTTTGGCTAAAAATTTCACCTCGGCTTCTTCTCTGGATCTTCAATACAGAGATTGGATCTTACAATTATACAGCAAAATTCCAGGTGAACTTCGTGATACCATGGAAAGACAATATTTACATGATGAGTCCAACATTATCACTAGAGATCAATTGAATGATTCCTTCATGAGAAAACTCTCTCAGAAATTCAATCTGAATCTTTACAAAATGATTGCTTATGAGTCAGAATTCAATTCTTTATTGTTAATCATTACCAAATTAGAAGATGTGTTAAATGCCAGAACCACTTCCAATTTAGATCAAAGAAATCAGTTGGTATTCAGACTCAATAACTATAGGGTGCTTTTACTGCCAAAACTTAATTTCATTTATTATTATTACGTCAGGCCAATCATGAGCAGAGTTGTATCGGTGATACTTTTCATTGGTTCAATCATCATTATTGAATCGGAATTACTTCATTCCACAAAATTATCCATCATGAATATAATCTTGTTCCATACCGGGATTAATGCTCATAAGATTCTTCAATTATTCATTTCTTCCGTCAGTTTGTCCTACATGTTGTTTGCATCTCTTAATTCTTTGACACATTTGAAAATATTCAACATGTACCATTTGGTTCCATTACAATCTGACCCTGTTTCGGCTAGTTTTTATGCCACCTATATCGCCAGATTAACAATTCCGTTATCTTACAATTTCATCACATTATTTATATCCAGGGACTCCATCTTTGAAAAGTGGTATGGTCAATCTATTCATTTGACGGGTTTGTTCAACTTGTTAAATAATTGGTTACCAAGATTCGTTTTGCTTCCTATTTTATTAACAACATTCAATGTTTATGATAAATTAAAGAAGAAATTAGGATTGAATTCAGATTTTTATGATTCTTGGGCTGGATTCGATGATGAAAATGAAGAAGAAGATATCGAAAATCTTCAAAATAAGAGAAAAGATTTGATTATTGTTGAAGCAAAACGAATCATTGATCGTGAAATGAATAGAAGGCAACAATTGGTTAGATCGGAAACGGATTTACGTCCGTTTAACCTCGCCAATGCTGCTAATGAACAATACAATAATAATAGAAGAAGTTTCCATGAGAATTTGGTGGGAAATAATCGCATAGATGAACCTTATCAAGACGATTTCACCGGTAATGGGCAAAATGGACAAAATAATTCAAGTCCATCTGTTTGGGGTAGACTTGGAGGAGCATGGGATGGATTGAGGAAAGGTGTCAGTGGTAGATTTTCCACCTCCAGTTATAGAGATGAGGAAGATACTTCCATAGATAATTTCAACTATGATGAAGATGCAGATGAAACGTTGGTATTGTGACCTTTATCGTCCCCACCCGCAAATAATGAATTGTTCTAATTCAAATTGAAACATTCTATTAAACGAGCAAAGCCATAGAGATAAATGGGATGATTGTTTACTAGTTTAATAATTCGGTTAAAGTTAATGATTTATTTTAAAATTATAAATATGCATTAACAACATGAATGTAAGGAAAGAAATTAAAGTTTTTAAAAATTGATGAAGAGAAGTTTATTGGATCACAAAACAATTGATATTGTAAGGTTTGGAATTAATAAGGCAATTCAATTTTGAATTTAAACTCCCGCGTTGCATCATGGGGAAAAGTTTAAGTTAATTATTAATAATTTGATTGGCCTGTGCCCCTAATGATTGAAATACCAAACATTCGACTAAAGTTTACAGAACTAATGACTAAAGTTTACAGAACCAATGACTAAATTTTACAGAGCTAAGACTAAATTTTACAGAACTAATGACTAAATTTTAGACCTATCATGGAGGGTGTGGAATAGGAAGAACTAGCAGATGGTCATTCAAACGTATCAATTTGCCTTATTGCATGAGTCTTGGGTTGAATTAATTATTGTTCGAAGTATTGTTGGTAACTAATACGATGCAACCTGTTAAACATTAGACGAATGATGGTTTGGAGAGGGAAGAAACATCAGATTTCTATCTCTTATCAGTTCATTTTTGGCTTCTACATGAGCAACTGAGGTTTAAATTGATAAGCTTTTAGATACAAACAAGAAGGTATAGCATTTATAAGCATTCTATCAATTCATTATATTAACTATGAGGTGAAACTTTGATATTTCCATCAATATGATATTTCTAGCTCAACAGATATTTCTTGCATTGAGCTAGAAATTTTATTGTACAATTTTACCAAGATCAACCTTCAGTTAATGGTGATATCTGAATCATAATAGAAGATATAATGATTAACTGGTGAAAGCTTAATTAATATCATTAATAAATTCATTGAGTTTGGACTCAATATCTGTAGAATAACCATTGGGAAGGGTTCCAATTCAAAGTGGTTAATTCTTTCAAGATCATAAAAACTAGAGTTTCTGCTCAACTTGGTTCATTCGCATCTGGTTGATCTGGTTAATCTGGTTGATCTGGTTAGTCTGGTTTATCTGGTTAATTTGGTTATTCCAAGTAATCCCTTTCCATCAGAGTGGGTGAGTATGAGCTCATGAGACTGTGATAATTCCAAGGAAATTCTCCACAATCCAGATGGGTAATTCAATGGTTTGGTTTCAAATCCGGTGATGATTTCCGCTCTATAATTTTATGACTCTACAATGAATAGTACTAAAAAAGGAATTAGAGAGAAGTAATCGAAAAAGGAACGAAAAGAAATAGAAAAGGAATATTAACTAGAAAAATTAAATATCAAAATTAAATAGCAAAATTAAATAGCTAAATGGAGTTTTACAACGGAATTGATCAATTGTAAGCTTATCCAATATTAATGTATTTAATATATTAATATATTGATATATGGCTGGCTAAGTGGGTCTTTCCTAGCGTTATACTTCGGTATTCAGTTTCAGTACAGTATTAATATTTAGTTCTAGTGAGAGGTGTTTATGACCAACACTGGTGAGATTCTGCCAGCCTCGTCATTCTCTGCTAGTCCTCGTCATATTGAGCCAATCTCGCCATACTCCGCTAATCCTCAGAAGAAACCAGCTCCAGCCAATTCTCCCCAACTCTCGCCAGAGTCCTCGCGAAGCATTTGGTTCTAGGAATATATAGCCATAAATGTTCATGGTCAGAGACTGAGACTGGGAATGAGACTGAGACTGAGACTGAGACTTCAGGAGACGGTTGGGTATTCTGGGATTGGTTCTTGATTTGGTTAGGTTGTTAGCATTGGATGTTGGCATTGGATCGCCTTGACTTTCCCCAGCCTTACCTCCCCTCGCTAACTCCCGGGTCCCGGGCTCAGCTTTCTCTCCATGCTAGTGTCACACTTCCCTATGCTCGCTATGCTCGCTACGCTTACCTGAATTATCACTCCTCCACCGCCACTTCGCATCATTACCTCCGCGGTAGAATTCTTATTTACGGCCGTGGACCCTTCGGCCTCCCCAGACCGCACTACCCCTCAGACCTCAGAAGCTGTCCATCAACATCTCCATCTCCACCATCTCCATATCCACCATTTCCCCATGATCCTATTGTCGGCACCAGCAAGGTCAATTGTTCCGTTCCGAGTGGCAGTACATGTTAGAAACGTCTCCACCACCATCACCATCACAGCTCCTCAAAAGGCGGGGGTCAAACCGGCCCGTCTTCGAGTTCCACTTCTAAAGAGCCCGTCTCACTTCGGCCACTTCACTTCTAGAGTCAATCGCCTTTATAATGAAGACAAATTCAGTGCTGGAGTATTGGATCTCGCTTCCAATCGCCCGGTGTTCAATTTCAATGTTTTTGATGGTCATGGCGGTGATCAATGTTCCAATTTCCTAGAAGCCAATCTTGCCCAACGAATTGAACAAGGTGGAGAATTCGTCGAGGATGCCAAAGACAAACGGAAGAATGAGCTCGCCACCAAATATTGGAAAACCATCGGCGGCTATTGGAAACGTTGGTATAAGCATCGCAAGGACAACTTCAAGGCCATGAAAAAGCAAAACTCCAATCTAAAATTGTCCAACATAAATTGTCTGGATAATGATTTACATGTTAGGTTGCCTACGGTGTTCCTCAAGACAGACTATGAATTCTTTGAACAGGAAGATAACAAATCCGGGTCCACGTGTACGCTGGCGTTGATCGAGACCATTCATACTGATCCAACCAGTGTGGAGGGAGAACATTATTTTAATAGAAATACCATCTCTCGGCTTACAATCGGTCATGTTGGAGATACTCGGGCCATCTTGGTGGATAAAAGCGGTGATGCCCATTGCTTGACGCAATCACATCATCCATCCAACCCAATGGAAGCATCTAGATTGCGGAAGTATGCTGCCAATTTCTTCATGACTGATTCATTTGGAGAGGAAAGGTTCGTTGCACTTGCTAATACTCGAGCTTTTGGCGATGTGGATTATAAACATATGGGAGTTACGGCTGAACCAGATGTAATTCAATTGATCATTGGAGACCTGAACACAATTCACCAGAAATTGACTCCACAAGAGATTAAGAATTATACCATTGGCGGATTAGGAGGTGATGAAGGTTCGTTGATTCTCTGCAGTGATGGAGTCACCAACGTTATTACTGATCAAGAAATCGCAGATATCGTTACATCTCATTACAATATGAAGGGAGGATCAAATGCAACCCCTCAGCTGTGTGCTGAAGAAGTGATCAAATTTGTGGAATATATTGGAGGTGACGACAATGCCACTTGTTTGGTGATTAGACTAAATGGTTGGGGGAAATGGCCAGTTGAGGATAGGACTGGCGAATTGAGACAAACTAGAATGGATGATTTTAACCCAAGACTGCAAAGGGGATAACCAAACTTATACGAGAAAGAGATTACCCATAAGAAAAGAAATGAAGTAAAGAAGAGAGGGTTGACAGCATAAATGAATTACTAGAAATATCTTTTATTATTAAGTTTAATAATAACTTATCTCGACATCATTATGATGTAATCCTATTAGGATAATTTCACATTCGGCACAACCCAATCCAGATACTGATCCTGATCCAGATTCAAATCCAAATCCTGATCCAGATTACTTTCAACAATTGACATTAAATTGCATAGAATTTGCTTCGGAAATTATCAGCAATTTTGGTACGATGTAAATTAAATTCGTTTAGATTATTAGAATAAAATCAAAAGTTATACACCAAAAGCATCAGAGTCTCTTGTATTGTTCCCAAAAGCATCAGAATCTTTCTTGTATCGTTTCCAATGTCTAATCATAGTAAATATGGTAATGATAAATAATGTGAATATTTCTTAAAGGATAATTCTAATCCTTTTCTTCTTCTAAAGTGTGACTATTCCTGAAGATTATTCACCTTCGTCTCTTTCAAAATCATTAACCTCAATACTCACCGATTTTTCACTGCTCTTTTACTCAAATACCCTTTCTGTAATTCTTATTCTTTGATGATTATTATTATCCATTAAATGCTTATCCTCTGTAATACTCTATTTGGTCAATATTCCAGTTTTCCAGATTTTACCAAATTCTCCATTTTATAATCTCGATCCACTTCAATAATCTAATAATTGGCCTTGAATTTTTCTTCTTTACTTGTGTTATTCTTTCTATTTTTCAACCTTCTATTGGTATTTCACCCTCTTCTGTTGATATTTCACCCTCTCATTGATGATTCAGGCCATTTACTCCACTTCTCACTTTTGATTCATCATTTTTAGCTAAAATCTTCTTTACAATCTTCCCATCCTTTCAGTTAACTCTCTTTCCTCTAAATTTCATCTTGTTGTCTCCATTTTCTCTTTGGTTCATTTTCTTTGGTCCATTTTCTCTTTCCTTTGGTCTCTTCGCTTTCCTTTGGTCTTTTATCTTTGGTCATTTCTCTTTGGTCCATTCTACATCAGTTCCCTTAATCATTTATTTATATACAAGATGCTTCAATTAATTCTTAGTGTGCTTATAGATGAACTTCTTTCTCGTCAAAGCATATTCTCCCAATTTGGTCCCCACCATATCATCGGAAATTTCCACTTCCACGTATTCCTTTCCATTATGAATTTGGAATTGTAAGCCAACAAATTGAGGTAAAATGGTACAACTTCTGGCGTTGGTTCTTATAGGTGTACCGTTCTTGATGGCGTCGGCAATAGGAAGTGGTACCACGTGAGGCCCCTTCCATACGGAACGTTTTAAGAGTGACAATGAAGGTCTCATGGTGGATGGTGGATGTTGGTATGAGATTTGGTGGAGGAGATTTGGTGGAGGTCGCGATGAAAAATTCACTGAATTGGGGGATCACGTGGGGGAGATTGGATGAGGCTCGCCAGTGATGAGATGGTTTAACTAACTGTGAGAGGTGGTATATATGATGTTTGGGGCACGTTTTGATCCCAATCAAGGTGCTGCCGTGGCCGCACCCCGTTCCAAAGTGGTACTCAAGAGAAGACGTGAAGAGCCCCATAGTGATGGTGAAAACGACAGCGAAATCGAGCCAGAATCGGTGAAGAAATCCTCATCCGAAGATCTGGATTCTAGTGATAGTGAAAAATCCACCAATGAGGCTGAAACTTCCAGTCAAAGCGGCTCTAGTGACTCTGACAGCTCTGATCTGTCTAGCAGTGACGATAGCGAGAGTCTGGACGAAGAATCGGACAAAGAAGACGTGGAGATGACCGATGCCTCTGAAGTTCAAACCATTCCTCCAGTAACTGAACAAAAGGATACCTCCAATGACACGGTCATGGATGCCGATGATGAGTCTACTAACCCTGAACATTCCAAGCATCTGTCGATTTTCTCGAAATTCCAAACCTCTGTTCAAAGAGCTTCAGGTGAAGGTCAAGAATCCCAATCGGAGCCTGAAGCTGAAAACGATGAACCAACTCAAGATCTTAAACCATTACCGCAACCAGAACTCCCAAGAGATAAACGGTTGACTTCATCCACTGCACATCTTAAGAATCTTGATTGGTTAACTGAACCAATTTATTCATCTCCTTCCAATACCAAACCATTTGATCAATTCCCATTATCTCCATTCATGCTGAAGAACCTTGAAGCTTTAGGGTTCAAACATGCTTTCTCGGTCCAGATTGAGGTGTTATCGATACTTCTTGAAGATATTAAACAGAATATCTTGAAGCCAGATCTTCGTGGAGATTTATTGGTTAATGCCAGTACTGGTTCGGGTAAGACATTAGCATATCTGATTCCAATTGTCGAAGATTTGAGTAGCAGAATTGTACCTCGGATCAGAGCCATTATTTTGGTACCAACAAAACCATTAATCAATCAAGTTAGAGCTACTTTAACTGGTCTTTGTAGAGGTACCAATCTTCAAGTGACCAACTTAAAAACCGATGTTTCTATTAAGGATGAAGCCAGCAAATTGCTTGAAAATGAGCCGGATATTCTTGTGTCAACTCCGGGTAGACTTGTTGAACATCTTCAAAATGGAACAATTAATTTACATGCATTAAAGTACTTGGTGATTGATGAAGCTGATAGACTTTTAAATCAATCTTTCCAAGGATGGGCCAAAGTGGTGATTTCTAAGCTTGAATCCACTAAAGATATCTCTCAACAGTGGAATTTACCCACCAAGAAGTTGATCTTCTCCGCAACTTTAACTACCGATTCAGGTAAATTATCAGCATTAAAATTCCAAAAACCAAGATTGGTGATTATTAACGATAGAAAACAATTGGTTAATGAAATCTTTAATGTTCCAGAGAAATTAGATGAATTTAAACTTCAATTTGGTATTGCCAAATCTTCATTGAAACCATTAATTTTGGCTAAGTTCTTAATTCATCAAGGTAAAATGTCCAATGTTTTGGTGTTTACCAAATCCAATGAAGCATCTTTAAGACTTTCTAAGTTATTGGAATTATTATTAAAGAAAATATATCCTAATAGACCATATGAAGTGGCTTTCATCAATTCTACTAATAATAAGACCAGTACTAGAAGCAAAATTCTTAAAGATTTCTCTACTCAAAAGATTAATATTTTAGTAGCAACTGATTTGATTGCTAGAGGTATTGATATTCTTAGTATTACTGATATTATTAATTATGACTTACCAAACTCATCCAGAGAATATGTTCATAGAGTTGGTCGTACCGCCAGAGCCAATCAATCTGGTAATGCTTATAACTTCTGTATTGGTAAAGGTGAAAGCAAATGGTTAAAGACTTTCACTAAAGAAGTGGGAAGAGGAGACAAGAAGGTGATGGATATGGAAGTTAATGTTAAGGATATCATCACTAGTGATGATGAAGAAATATATAGAGAATGTTTGGCTGCTATGGAGAAGGAAGTTTTCTCTAAGTAACAATTAAAATAGTATATAATGCATAATGTATAATTAGAAGTGAAGATGGACTATTATAAAGAAATAGATAGGACTTAAAAATATAATATTGGTGAAAATTGTGAAAATTATGAAAATTGTGAAAATGTGAGATTAATGGAAAAAAGGAAACATAAACTGGAAATTTAATTAATAACTAATGTACTTAACTTAATCTACTCCAATGATTCTAAATATTCCATAAGCTCTACTAATAATAGGCTCTTTATTTGATAATAGGCTCTAGTTAATAATAGAGTTTCATTTTGAAAAATACCTCATGCAAAAGAGTCAAACTCTTCAGATTAAACATAAATACTTAATTAGATATTATAGTAACATTACTTCAGAAGCTAAAGAAGTTACAAAACTTTTCCAACCTTGAACAATGTCGAAGCTCTTCATTTACAAGTAGATTCTCTTTGAATTGATAGTGATTCACATACTTCAGAATAGATTGGTAGATTGTATCGTTTCCAAAATCATAGTTGCCTTTAGATAAAGAATATTATTTAGGGATTTATATCTTCATCAACTAATCAAAGAATTAACTAGCTGAATACTTAACCCATTTAATTAATTAAATACTCTTAAAGCTTTACTATGATTAGAGGGACCAACTCTACCATATCAAGTGAATTACCAGTAAAAAATCCAAAACAATACATCATCAATAAGATTAATCTAAAACATCTAGTCTACGTATTATAGGCAACATTATAGTATAAGCAATTAATTCTTCCAATATTGCTATTAATTAGGTTAACCATATAAGCTCCCCAGAATAATGAATTGAACTTAATTTGTCCAACGAGGAATCAAAAATTTCAGCCATCTCACTAGCCCAATTAGTCTATTGAAAATTCCCTTTGATAGAACTTCTTCTTTCTTCTTTTTCCTTCTCCTTTCTTCTTTTTCCTTCTCCTTTCCTCTTTCCTCTTCTCCTTTCTTTTTGGAGTGTCTGACATCCATCTTATCAATGCTTATCTGCACACCCCACATCTCATCTGAATCATTATCATTATCATTATCATTATCATAGTTCACTACTATTAAACTTCCACTACTATGGCAGATTTAGAGTCATTGGGAGTGAAGTTGGTGGACCAAAATGATCTCGAATCGTCCATTACTTCACAAGCCAATAAAGTACTTTTAGCCAAAGATTCCGAGCTAGATCAAAAACGGCTTGAAAAGGCAACCAAAGACTTGAATTCAACCCTTAAAAGAATCAGATTGTTACAAGATAAGTTGGACAATCCTCGGACCAAATTGAGTCAAAGAAAGTCAATTAGGGATGAAATCAGCTGGTTCGAAGACAACGAATTGAAACAAAGACAAACTGATGTGGATGACATTACTCAAAGACTTCAGGAGAATAAGAGGCAACTTGACCAAGCAAACATTGGCAGAGAACCCAAATCTACCAGCAGTGAGAGGCTACCTGGAGAGACCGAGAGAGACTTCTTGATACGGACAGGTAAGATCACCGCCTTTGGTAACGAAAACACCTTCAAGCAAGCTTTCCAACAAGGGGAAGCCGTCCAGGAAGCTCGAAGCCATCAATTCTTGAGAGCTCCAGGGTTCGAGAATATTCCAGAAACCCAAGACGTCAAAAAACGTAAATTAGACTCAGATATACCGGTGTCTACCATAAAACAAGAAGATACACTGGAGAGTCCCTTCTTAATTACAAATGATCAGCCTCAAGAAGAATTACTACCACCAAATCCCATAGAAGGAGATTCCGACTACCAGGAAGAAGACAACCCCCTGGAAACCAACGTGTCTAATTATGTAGGTAGCGATGATGAGCCAGTAATAACAGAGGAATCAGAAGCTGAAGACGACGAAGCACTTGAAATTTCGTTTGGCACCAATGAGGAAAAGGTTAAGCCTTCACAACTCAAATCAGCCAAAACAGCCAAAAATGATACGAGAAATATCGATGATGGAGATGAATTGGTTTATCAACAAAGACTCAGAAACTGGACCGAGAAACGGTCAGGATTGAGGTCCAAATCCCACGATGACCCTTCTGATTCCCTTCCCGAATGGAATAAACCTCATCCAACTGTACCTGATGCAGTTTTGAATGATAAATTCAGACTCCCTGGAGATATTTATCCGTCTTTATTTGATTATCAAAAGACATGTGTTCAATGGTTATGGGAATTGTATTCCCAGAAAACTGGAGGGATCATTGGTGATGAAATGGGGTTGGGTAAGACAATCCAGATTATTTCCTTTATAGCAGGATTACATTATTCGGGACTATTAGATAAACCGGTATTAATTGTTGTACCAGCCACCGTTCTAAATCAATGGGTTAATGAATTTCATCGTTGGTGGCCTCCTTTAAGATGTATTATCTTACACAGTATTGGATCAGGAATGGGTAATAAAGCATCAGAAGAGAAATTAGAGCAATATTTGGAGACTCATGATCCTACTTCATCTCGGAGTTCGCTTTCGGGAATTTCCCTGCAAATTAATGCTCAAGAAATCGTCGATAGAGTTATGCAAAAAGGGCATGTGTTGATCACCACTTATGTTGGTTTAAGAATTTATTCCAAGTATATTTTACCTAAACAGTGGGGGTATGTGGTGCTTGATGAAGGTCATAAAATAAGAAATCCTGACCTGGATATTTCTTTGACATGTAAAAGGATTAAATCATACAATCGGATCATTCTTTCTGGTACTCCTATTCAAAATAATCTCATTGAACTTTGGTCATTATTTGATTTCATATTTCCAGGAAGATTGGGGACGTTACCAGTTTTTCAACAACAATTCTCCATCCCAATTAATATGGGAGGATATGCCAATGCGTCCAACGTACAAATTCAAACTGGATACAAATGTGCCGTGGTTCTTCGAGATTTGATTTCACCGTATTTGTTGAGGAGGTTAAAAAGTGACGTTGCTAAGGATTTACCTAAGAAGAATGAGATGGTTTTATTCGTGAAATTAACCAAACTTCAACAGGAAATGTATGAAAAGTTTCTCCATAGTGAAGACCTTGATTCAATTCTTAGAGGTAAGAGAAACGTATTAATGGGGGTTGACGTATTAAGAAAAATATGTAATCATCCAGATTTAGTTCATCGTGACGTTCTCATGCATAAACCCAATTATAATTATGGAGATGCTAAGAAATCGGGTAAGATGCAAGTCTTGAAGGATTTAATACAATTATGGCAAAGCCAAAATCACAAGATTTTGTTGTTCTGTCAAACCAGACAGATGTTGGATATTTTAGAAAAATTCGTGGCCAATTTGAAGGTATTAAATCCAGAAAAAGTGGAAGAAACCAATCAAGTTAATTTCGAAGATGACAAGCAAAACTTTTCCTATTTGAGAATGGATGGGTCGACTCCAATATCGAAAAGACAGAAGTTAGTGGATGATTTTAACGATACACCTTCAATAGATATTTTTCTTTTAACCACCAAAGTCGGAGGTTTGGGGGTTAATCTTACTGGAGCAGATCGAGTGATTATTTTCGATCCAGATTGGAATCCTTCTACCGATATACAAGCAAGAGAAAGAGCATGGAGATTAGGCCAAAAAAAGGACATCACCATTTATCGTTTAATGACCACAGGAGCAATTGAGGAAAAGATTTACCATCGACAAATTTTCAAAACATTTTTAACTAATAAAATTCTTAAGGATCCAAAGCAAAGACGATTTTTTAAAGTGAATGATTTGCATGATTTGTTTACTTTGGGTGATCAAAATGAAGAAGGTACCGAGACTGGAGACATGTTTGATGGTAGTGAAAAAACTGTTAGTAGAGGTAATCATTCTAGAAAGTCAACTAGATTATCACAGCCGGGACATAAGAATGATGATGATTTTTATCAAGTTGCAAATATCATGGGGGTTTCGAAATTGGATAAATTTGAAGGTGATAGAGAAGATGAAAATTCAGACGGAAAAGATGAAAATCGAATTATGGAAGGGATATTTGCCAAAGGAGGGGTTCATAGTACCTTACAACATGATGATATTATTAATTCCGGGAACCAAGAAGTGTCATTAGTTGAAAAAGAAGCAAATAGAGTTGCCAATGAAGCAGCTCAAGCTCTCCGAGAATCAAGAAAATTAACTCGTAAAAACCAAATTGGTACTCCCACATGGACAGGGAAATTCGGATTAGCTGGAAAATTCGGTCCAAAAGCATCAACTAAACGAGGTGGAACCAAACTACAAACCAATAGTCTTGCATCCAGTTCCATTCTCGATACATTAAAGCAAAAGAAAGGAATTAAAGATACCCTTTTCAAAGGAACAAATCAAGATAAACCTCATGAAGAAAAAGGCGACGATAAAGAGAAAATAATGAAGAAATTGATTAGTTTCCTCCAACTGCAATCGCAGAACTTCAGCACTTCCAACAATATCCTAAAAAACGTTGGAATTAAGGTGACCAAAGAGTCTGATACAATATTAATGAGGTCAATGTTGAGAGAAACTTGTGATTGGAATGCAACTAAAAAAGGTTGGACTTTAAAAGAAGAATTCCGTGATTCAACTTAAGCAAAAGAGGTGACAAGCAGATAGAGTATGATTCACAACAATAAATACACCAGGAACTTCTAAAATGTTTAATGATTCTAATGGTGGTGGTTTCAGTGAAAAGTAATTAGTAATTAGGAATTAGTAAAAAGTAAAAAGTAAATAGAAAATTGTAAATAGTAAATTGTATATGTTTTGGAGTATATTATCTGTTTGGGGTATATTATCTATTTTGGGTATATTGGGTAATTAAATTTTCATCAGAAATCACTGGTATTTTATGAATAAATTAGAAGTAAAATAAAATATTAACAACTGTGTTGGGTGGTATGGCTCACAATACAAGCAAACCAAGTCGTTTATCCAATGATAGGAGTGATAGAGGTGATAGGAATGGAATGGGTATAATGTCGTACAACTGGCGCAGGAAAATGTCGCGATATTTCACCGCGCGACATTCAAATCAAGATCAATTACTTCTTATCATGTTCAGACTGGCCAATAGACTATTTTCAGAGGCAAGAAAATGGGTACCGAGATGTCCTCCACCCACGTATGATACAGGATGTACCCATTGCGGCATTCCTACGTTTCCCCCCGAGAAACAGCTCGATTTGGAAGCGAACTTGAATGGTACAGCAAACATTCCATGGAAACACGTCTTGGTCCTTTCCCATGGCTACAACAACTTCGACAGCATTCCATCCCGGATAGAAATGACGCCGGGGTCCCTAAGTGCCGAGATTGCCACGCTAAAAAGATCTATGTTCAGTCCCCAGCACCCGGTCCTTGTTTCAAACATCATCCTTTCCAACCACCAGGAGATTTTGGAAAAGTTCCACCCCAAGCCAACAGAGCAATTGGTTTACGTGTATCCCGATCATAAGGCGGTAAAGTTCGAGCTTGACCAAACTAAGGAATTCATCCGTCAATACTTGGTCCCACCCCACTATGTTCCACATCCTGCATATAACCCATTTTCTACCCTACCCCAGCCTAACCAGCTTAACCTAGCTAATAAGCCCCAACAGCTGGAAAACCCCGTGAAATCAGGGAAGGAGGAATTGGAAGCGTACGATATCTCCAGCCAGTTGGTGTTGATTTGCGGCCATACCCAAAGGGACGAGAGATGTGGCAAACTTGCGCCTTTGCTTGAGGAGGAGTTTGTAAGGGTATTGGCCCAGGAAAACGTCAAGGCAGATGTTGGACTAGTGACCCATGTTGGGGGCCATGTTTATGCTGGGAACGTGATCTGGTTTGGAAGGAATACTGGAGATACGCCTGTTTGGTACGGGAGGGTGATGCCACTGCTGGTGCAGGGAGTGGTACAGGAGACGGTGAAGAACAACCGAATTATAGAGGAGTTGTACCGAGGTCCAGCTCAATGTACACCTCAAGATTAGAGTCAAGAGTTAGAGATTAGAGTCAAGAGGCTAAGCAGTTAAGCGGCTAAGCGGTTAAGCAGTTTAGAAGGGTGGCAGGTGCCAATTTGTACTGAAAGGTTATAAGGCCTAAGCCATGGACCAGGAGACAGTATTAATTGAGAAAATTGACATGATGCGTTGAACTTGACAGCCGATCTTACATAAACACGCCTGAAACTTTAGCTCATCGGTGTGGCAAATGTACGGGATTACATGTCATGATACGCTAGCATTAGTTGGTGGTGGCATTATTATTGTATATAAATACGAAGACAAATCATGTATAGCAAATTAAGAATTACAGTGCATATTGCATGAAAAATGCGATATGCGCATATTAAACGCGAATAAGAAATCAATATATGCTAGAATCGGAGAATCTACTTGAGAAAAGCTTCACTCGCCGTGACCCGAAAGTTGCGTTTAGATGTTTCCCACAGGTTCTCACAAGTTCCCACGCAATACCAGGCAATACCAACAAGAACCATGACGCCAACCATGTGAAACTGATTCTAGTATGTCGTCAACATGGCATCAAACCACTTGATACTATGCATACTCCTTGGTAGAAATCGTAATTCATTCCACTAAATAGCGATGACTTTCACACCAATCAGGTAAGGTTTACTGGTAGTATGCACTACAATAAGTCTCAAATGTTCGGCACGTTAAGCAAGGTACAGGAAATGAGTATTTTTTACTTGGAATAAATGCGACGCATGAGTGAGCAGCCACCACATTGCATTACAGCTCGTCAGTTTTTTGCCGAGGTTGAGATTTAAGGCTGCGTTCGGCACAGGTTACGCACGGCAAGGGGCGTTGCTTGTGGCGTAAATGGGAGCCCGGGCAATCAAGCCAACTGAACAAACCTCTGGCGGAACCGTAGCAAAAATGACGTCAACTCATCAAGAAAGATGTTGATCTACAAAACCACCAAACCACCAAACCATCAAACCACCAAACCATCAAATTCACCAAATTCACCAAATTCACCAAATTCACCAAACCTCCAAAACCTCCAAAACTGACGAATGGTCATTAAAACAAATACTTACTAGTATGGAATTTCATCTAGAGAGTTTATAAATTTATTGGATGAAGGTTGTGTTCTCTGCGTCAAAGATCTAGTCCCGCAGTTGGATGGGAGAGAACATGGAGATTCTGGTGATGTAAAGAAGTTCAAATCATCTCGAGGTGCAGCCGATGACAACGATACATACGATGGACAACGATACATACGATGGACAACAATGCATACTGCAAGATCGAATATGTAGTGCAGCCAGTGCTGTAGCCACGGAGAAGCCCTATGGACCATCAAGCCAAAGATGGATGGAAATGTGGAATGCAGTTTGTAGGGCGAGAGCTTCAAGGTGTTATATGTTGCAGTATGGAATTAGGTAAGCATGGTACACTGAACAGGTAGTATATGTACGGTACAGGTAACAAATGTACGGTACAGGTACATATGACGGTACAGGTAACATATGTCCACGGTAGTGTAAGGAGCTACTGCACAACGATGCACTGGAGATACACGGAGGATGCATCGGGAGAACTGCCGAAGTATAGAAGGTGAGTCTCCAGCTGAAAAATATCGTGGGTCCCCGGTCAATCACTCAAAACCAACCAACCACTTCAACTACCTAATTTAGGCCGAAAGCAGCGATTTGATATTATTGAAAGTCCAAGCGTAGGAAGGTGAGTCCACTATTAGTAAAGTCCAAGAGTAGGGAGGTGGTAATGTACTATTAGCGAAGCCCAAGCGTAGGTCTTCACCATGACCTGTTTTACATCATTTAGTTTAATGTTACAATTTTATTGAACAATAAAATATCTTTATTAAACCTTTACATACTTGATTACTTGTTTTTCATTTAGAATCACCTTTAGCAGGTTCTATATTATTAGCTTCTCATTAGGTTTAACATCTCAAGGTTATATGACTATTTATATATATTATTGTGTACTGATGAGGTTCGTAATAAATCTATGATGTTATGGTCGTACTATAAGATATGGCGTAGGGCGTAGGGCGTATGGAGGTAATGTTACTATTAGCGAAGTCCAAATGCTCCAATCACCCAATCACCTACCACTTTTCTAACTTCTCTAGACTGATTATATCAATCCAACCATCCATTGAGTTTGCTACAAATGAATCATGAGCCTATAAGTTTACCAGTCTATCAGCTTGAACCTCTGGGTAACTTAACGTACCACCACCAATCCAGTAATTGCGCAGGAACGTTCTAACAGCACCGCCAAACAACCAGACCTCACTTGTAATTCTTTGCATCTTTGCATCTTTGACACCTTCAAAACCACCACTAAATCACCACCACCAAATCGCCCAATTCATATTATCAAGGGTTTCCATATTATTAGACAAGTAATACTACTATTGGTTACTGGTACAGTAACCAAGGTCCAAGCCACTACCTTGGCTGATGCCGTTTGGCCCTATTGGGTTCCGCCCTACCTTCGATACACCCGACCCTGAATTACTACCGGAAACGATTGAAACTAACCAAATTGCCGTACTAATGCAGAGTCAACGTTCATATGCAATTGCGAGGCATAAGAGGGACAAGGACATAACATATATAGGGACATATCAGATATAGGGACATTGGGACTAGGGACATTGGGACTAGGGACAAAGTGGAGATAGAGGGTGAACTGTGTGGCAGAATAGTGGAAAAGTGGAAGACTGGAATAGTGGAAGTTGGTAGAATCGGTCAAAAAGAGGTGGTAAAATCGAGCTAGAGATGGTAGAGAACAAGTAATTCAATTGAACGCAACAGAGAGGTCGGATTCGAGGCAAGTGGCAAGTTTGTCCCATAATAATTCAGATACGTTCAAGTTACCTGGGACAAATTCCATTGGTTTGGCAATTCCATCGATTTGGCAATTCCATCGATTTATGTCACCCTGCATGGCCCCTAGTGTGAGGCACCAATTGTCATCGTTTTAGACGAGAACTTAGACGGAAAAGGGAAGCATTGATCCAGAGTTTATTGGTCCAGAGTTAATGGTCCCAGAGTTGGTCCCACAGTGAATGGCCCAGAGTAATGGTCCAGAGTTACGGCGTAATGAGACTTTAAGAAAGACTATCATCACTCAGTTGTGGGGTCGCTGTTAGGTTAGGATCTGTGGCATGCAACAGCTCAGCATGACATGACATTACATTACATGGTATCGGTTTTTTAAACTTCGTTAAGGAAGAATTAAGCTTTAGAGACGAATGTTTGCAGGTTGGATGTTCCATCAACCTCCGAAGATTCACAATCAGAACCTTGTTACAGGTAAGGGGTGCAACCCGCCGGCCGTTAGGGGCGATTGCGATTGCAACGATGAAGCAAAAGGGAGAAAGTAAGTAAGTATTGCAGATTAGAGGCAGGCACAGATCCAGATATGAGGGTACCAGGCGACAGACCAGGCTGGTGCAAGAACAATAGATCTTTGTTGATTAGCTTTTTAATGTCGGTAATCAATAGGTGCAGATAGATGTTGCTAGAGATACTATTAGGCCGATTTAATATAAAGAATCCGCCACTTGATGGGGTGTACGGACTGCATTCAGCAGCATACTATTGCATAAATACCTGTACAAATTTGCGAAACAAATTAAAAAATTAAAAATAATTTTTATAACCTTTTGTTAGTAGACTGCATAAACAAGGTGGCTCTGCTCATGCACCATGTACTTGTTACCAAACCCAAAAACGTGCGACTTGACCTATTTAAGAAGGGTAGTGGGAATTAGTATACAATCATCTTCAACGTATTATGCAAGGTTCAACTGTTGATGCAGTACCTACGATTACCTAGCATTAGTTTGCGTTGTGCATTATTTCATAATTATTTTGATCCACCATCCGGGATTCGGGACCCAGATCATGCTAATGCTAATCCTATCACAGACCTTTTCATCTTGAACCTTGGCAATTTCTCCAACGTCCTTTTCATTGGCTCAGGGATCGGTTCGACCACCACTTCGTCTTTCTCTTTCTCTTCCTCTTTCTCAACCACCAATTCTGAGGTGCGCGATTGCTCCCTCCGCATCGTCATGTGCACCATCGTCAAAACAATAGATCTAGAATCCACAAAAAATAACGCAGATTCAGTCCAGTACGGCTACAGTGTAGAAGCACGACTTATTCGTTGCAGAATACCACCACTCCTGTCACCGAACATTACATGTAGGTACAAGGTAACTATCAACAGATGTATCTAGTGAATTCCGGGCTCGTGTATTTGCGTTGGCGAATCGTAATAGGCAGGAGCGCGAACTTTGAACTGCGAACTCGACCTGCGTGTGCATTGATTACTGAAGATACTTGCGGCGAGTGTGTTTTACGTTGACTTTGAGTCAAGTTTGCATAACATGCGTTTTCTCAACTACTAGTCACTTTTACTTTGTTATGATAATCACCGGAGTTAAGTGGCTTGTTTTGTGGATGTGGTGAAGTTAAGAAATTCTCCGGTGTAATGTTATTGTTGCAATTTACATCTATTAACTTTCACATCTATTTACTAATCAAGATGTGGTGGCGAAGGAAGGAGCAGTAGACTTTCGGGGTTTGAAGGTGTTATGATACTTTGGTGTAGATCAGTGATTGTTGCTGGTTCCTTCTTATCCATTGAGTTTGTAATCTGCAGGCCGGGCCCGGCCTGTTTCAGCCCGACAATGTCGATCTGTAGCGGAAGAATTATGGAGTGCGGCACTAAGCCCCGCTCGCAGAGGATTCGATGACGAGAAATCACCTGTTCTGAGCTCGGCAATTAGTGCATATGCAGGCACCGGTCGATTGGTAAAGTTATTCATCACCGTAAACCACCAATTCTACGGGAATAACGGTTACACAGAATACCCACAACATCGGATCACATATGATTTCAAAGTGGAGGCACCACATTATATAGCATAGTTATTCGAATTGTTTAGTTTGGTAAATTAGTTCAATTTGTCAATTAGTTTAATTTGTCCCATATTTCCCGAAATCTTTTATTTTGGCCGGGATACTTGTGAATTCATGGTGCGTTGGGTAATGTGCATGATACATAATATATGCATTTTGCGGTACTGTTATTCCGGCTCCATGCACTCCTCTTGGACCATGTCTAATCTATCGGGGGTGCATAGATCTGAACTATTCGTTGATAATGACGGCTTGAATCCGGGAGTTGCACTGTTTAAGGTCAAGCTCTGAATTGAACGAATGACTAGTTAGTGTCCTGTAATAACTCTTTAGCTACTTCAATCATACTAATCAACTATTGACACCTGTCAATGTATTACGCACAACCTCGAAGAATTTGTGCATCAAGCGTCATAATATCTGCAATGGGCGCACCAATAGGGGCAAGGTCCTCTCAGTAGCGCGTCACATAATTGCAGGATTTAGAACTTTCCTTCTCTCGGTTGAGTATTTTTTATGTCTGCTCATGATGCACATGTTTTGTGCAGGAGATTTGCATGAAACAATCACGCAGGTGTAGCCCGGAAATGGAATGGTTTAAGTCGGCGGCTGGGTGAGAATAATGGAAGTGTGATTGTAAGCAACTTACATACAGCAATAACCATGACTAGTCTCATAACAATTTACTATATTTTACCTGCTTTACTTCTTAACTACTAGTTTCATTAATCAGTTCCATCATGCTTCAATTATCATCAAGCCACCTAAACTATATAGTTGGTGTGAGGTGATGTCCATGCAGGATGTGGGCTTGATCTTGTCAAGGTGGGGATGATGCAGGTGAAATTGCTTTTTGTTTACGGTGTGCGTCAGCACACTAGTTCGTGTCTGATTAAATGCGTGCCCATCTTATTCCGACATAAAAATAAAACATTCCTTGCGTCACAAACCCAAAAAGTCTGACCTAGGTTGGTCGGCGGGTGTTATCAGTGGAGCATAAGCAGATGCCATGGCATGTGAAACGGCCGCCATAGTTACATAACTTCGGGCGATCTTAGTGAATACTCTGCAAATACGGTAAGTACACGACACAATATCTTCATCAGGTGCCATTGGGGGTAGTGGGGTGAAGAAGCTACTTCGTAAAATGATTATCAATACAGTGACCGACTTCCCCTGTGTTTAAAGTTTAAAGTTTATGCCGACATCGCCATAGTATTGTAGGAAAAACCTATTTAATGTCTGCATAGCTACTATATGCAGTAAAATGAAATATGGAACAGTTTGTCTGTGTGCAGGACATTGTCTAAAGGGGGCCGCACGTTTAAATGGGAGCGGGGGTCGAAAAAAGCAATACTGTTGCCGCAGATGAATATGACCTGGCAGTTTATTTTTTTTTCATACGCAGCAAACCCAGACAAAAGAAGAATTATTTTTTCTTGAATAACCCACCAGAACGCCAAAATAAAAATCGACCCAGAAAATATTCATAAATTTCTCAACTCGGTGGCTCTGAATGCCTACTAAAAAGCGTTTGGTGTCGGCTCCTGCAAACTTTACTCCCTCCGACATTTGTCAAAACTTTGTTGTGCATTTTATTATTTGACCTCTGCCAATTCTTCAAACTTCACATTTTCATAACTCCATCTCCATCTCCATTTTCTTAACACCAATCATAACCAACCCGGCCACCAGCTTTTACATCCAGTGCCATTCCCTCCCTTCCCAAAGCTTTGTCCATCTGATTAATTTCATCGACTTCTGCTACCTCTCTTTTCCCCCATTCAAATAGGTCATCTCGTTGTTCTCCTGTCTCCTGTTTAGGGTTTTGCAGTGCGTTTCAGCTTGTCCTCATTTTTAGTATCAATCCCTGGTGTTTCTCCTAAACTTCCATTAATCTACTCCAATCATTGTTTAGGACTTTCATTCCAATCTTCCTAATTGATTTCTCCTAAAATTTTCCTTCGACTTTGACCTTTTCTCAGTCTGTTAGCGTCAATTTTGGCCCCCTTCATAAATTCCCCCAACCGACGGACAAATCATCCTTCCTTGTATCATAGCCCAACATCATGAGTGGTAACTATAACGCTTCTTCGCTTCAACAACAAGCGGCTCAACAACAAGCTCAACAGGCTCAATTCAATCAACCTTACTCCTATTATATGATCAACCAACCGCAGCAACAACAACAACAACAAAACCTGCAACCTCAACAAGCCATGGCTGCTCAACAAGCCCCAGCTCAAGCTCTGGAGGCCCAGCCTTCTCAAGCTGGCTCCACTGATCCATCTTATTCCTATCCTCGCTATCCAGCAGCTTCCTATGGCGCTCCTCCTAATTATTCCATGTATCAACAGTCCATGCCTGAACAATTGTCTCAACCCCAACCACAACACTACAGTCAAGTGGGTGCTGCTGCTTCGGGTGCCGCTGCTGGAACCTCTGGTGCCGCTGTCTACGCTTCAGGTGCTGCTGCTGGTAGTACTTCTTCTCACTCTACTCCAATACAAGATACATTGAATACTTCCAGCAATTCAACCGTGGGTCAGTATCAACCACCAGGTATTCGTCCTCGTGTCACCACTACCATGTGGGAAGATGAGAAAACTCTTTGCTATCAAGTTGATGCCAACAATGTTTCTGTGGTGAGAAGAGCCGACAACAACATGATCAATGGTACCAAGCTTTTGAATGTAGCTCAAATGACTCGTGGCCGTCGTGATGGTATTCTTAAGTCGGAAAAGGTTAGACATGTGGTAAAGATCGGCTCCATGCACTTGAAAGGTGTGTGGATTCCTTTTGAGCGTGCTTTGGCTATGGCCCAACGTGAAGGC
Source organism: Suhomyces chickasaworum (assembly GCA_030568495.1). Taxonomy (NCBI): domain Eukaryota; kingdom Fungi; phylum Ascomycota; class Pichiomycetes; order Serinales; family Debaryomycetaceae; genus Suhomyces; species Suhomyces chickasaworum. The sequence continues at coordinate 181,942 of JAJMGF010000021.1, read as the reverse complement.
ATTGTTGATTTGTTGTATCCATTGTTTGTTCGTGATATTAAACGTGTCATACAAACCGGCGTTACTCCAAACACATCCAATGCTCCTTCTGGGGTACCTGCTCAAGCCGCAGACTCTGCTGCTAACCCTTCAGCCACTGGTGCTTCATCTGCTACTTTACCTGCCAAATCTACATCAACTCCAACTCCTAGCGGCCAGCCTAATGTCAATAACTTCTATCAACAGTATGGTCAATTTTCACAACAATACACCCCACAGTTGAATGGAGCATCAGCAGCATCAGGTCCTGGTCAACAAAGTCCGTCCCAAGCGAAAGCTCTGACTGGCAATGCAAATGACTTACAGCAACAACGTCAATTGCAATTTCAACAAGCACAAGCACAAGCCCAAGCCCAAGCTCAAGCTTCTCAACAACAAGGTGTACCGCAACAATCCCAACAGCAATCCCAACAGTTACAACAGTCACAACAAAATCAGTTGTACGGTGCTTACCACCAGCAACAACAGCAACAACAACAGCAACCATACTACGGGGCCGGAGCTGCTGCGGCTTCCACCGCCGGCTCCTCTGGATCTACTGGAGCTGCACCCAATCAATACTATCAACCATACAACCCTAATGCAGGCTACTCTGGTTATGGTAGTCAGCCAGGTTACTCTTATGTTTACCAACAAGTACCACCTCAAGCCCCAGGTCAAGCTCCAGGTCAACTGCTGCCCCATCAACAAGGCCAATTAGGCTCTTCTTCCTCCTCTACAGGAACTTCTACCCAAGCAAGTGGTTCAAATGGCACTTTGGCTACTTCTGAGGATAACAATGCTCCAGGCTCTAATGCCAATGGAGACAAGAAGGAAGATAAATAAGAAGATACGAAAACATGAAAATATCATCCATCATTGGCTTTGCTGCAATCAATGCAACTAAATAAAACAGAATACTTGAATTTGATAGAATTTGCTATGTTGGACTGGTTTTTCATTTTCTTCCCAGCTTTGACTCGCTTGATCTAACGGCTGTTGCTAAATTTTTGTCTCCTATAACAGTTTGCTTTGCTTTTCATTAGCTGCAACTACCATTAAGTCTTTGTTACTTTTCTTCTCTCTTAGTATTATATTTGTATTTTATACACTTCAAGTAATTATAGACACATTGTAGTAGATCAAGTAATCTAGCCGAACCGACGGGTCCGCTTAAGTATGTTGTATCTTGCAGAGTGATGAAGATTAAACAAGAACATGCTTATCAAGTGTAATAGGTAGTTATCAAGTGCAGTCATAGGTAGTTATCAAGTGTAGCAGTTATAGGTGCAGCCGCACGTCATAAACATGCATCATGTGCGTTTAGTTGGCACATGTAGATGCAAGGTCCGAATCTTAAATTGTCTGCTCTTGGAGGGGCTAATGCACTTTCAAGTGGTGCAGGAAAAACATCCGGTGGGGTGGTGAGAAACTCAGCTTCAGTAGCAGGAATATCCTACATTTTACATCTGATGCGGCAACTCTTCCTGGCATCATTCATATCCCATTGGGGTCGGTAACAGGTGGTGGTGGTGTTTGTTTTTTTGTGAATGTTTTGCAACATTATTTTAACCTAACTGAGTACCTAAAAAAATATCTAAGATGTAGATGATAAGCTGCATAAGCACTACATTAGTCACAAATCATCAAGTATCATATAGTTGATTATCTGGTATGCTAGAGATTCAAGACTGGGTGGATTATGGTTTCGGAGTTGGGAGTTGGGGGTTGGATATTTTTTGCTCCGCGTGTGCAATGTGATTAGTAGCTTGTTTTAAGGAATTGGAGAACGGATGAGACGAGTGTGATTCCCCATGGTGACTGGTATTTTCTAGAGTATATCGGTGGCGACCGAGATACGAGATGATACTGTAGTGCAATGCAAGCTTAAACACCAACTTCCCTTAAACAGATGCTGCTGCCATTAGTGCATGACTATTAAGTGCATGATGCATATGTCCCCGGAGGGGTTCTGAAGCGCAGAAGCGCAGAAACCCCCGAATTTGAGTCCGGTACATGTGCTCACGTGATCGCCACACCCCACCTTAACCAAGTATCTTTTACCCCTGATCCCCCATATCGTTGCATTCCATCATGATAAAGCAGTTATGGTGCATGGTAACGTATTTGAGTTTTTTTTGCACCATTATAGTGCATGCTGCTTATGCAGTCGAATTCCATCCACAAAATAATCAACAGATTCTTGATGCTCTGTCCCCTGAAGATGCAGCAAGAGTGGCCAGGACGTTGGTCCATAGAGAGTCCCTTGCCAATGTCAACACCATTAAGCACATCAGGAAGCCCGATGGGTCCACCAGGGCTCTTCCCTACTCGGCCATGGAATACTACGCCGATTGCGATGGCGACGGAAACCTTTACTGGTTGGTGATTGATATGAGCACCACTTACCAGAACCTTCGAAGAGGGTCGGACTTCTCCTTCACCATCAGAGCAGGCGACCACCCTGGCTATGAGAACGTCAACACTAGTTATCCTGGAGGAATCGAGCAGTCGCCCGCGGGGTCTCCGAGAATCAATGTTGTTGGAAAGTTAAATTGGGTTCCATTCAAATCACCTTTTGATTACATCAAGCTTCAGGCGTGTTTCCTCCAAAGACATCCCGATGCAGCGGCTTGGTTGCCAGGGTCTGTCACTAGCCCCCATACTTCCAAATGGGTGAAGTTGGAGGTGGAGGAGGTGTACTTTGTGGGGGGTTTTGGAGATCGAGCATATATTGGAACTATTAGTGGTGATGAGTATCATCAGGCTAAAATCATTGATGAGACTTAGTGAAGAATAAAGAAGTATAGAAATAAAGAAATAAAGAAAAGCAGAGAAAGCAGAAATAAAATGAAAAGCAGAGAAAGGGGATAATTGATCAATCAAAATTCGATCAACCATGGAAGATTTAATCAGTGTGAATTATCGATTAGCCATGATTTAGTTTTATTAACTAACCTGAAGTTATTAATCAACTAATGTGAAATCATTAGGAATTATCGAATAGCCATTGTGAAGTTATTAATCAACTGATGTGAAATCAATATGAAGTTATTGATCAACTAATGTGAAGTTACCGACCCATACTGTAAAGAGGAATCATCTAATTATAGAATTGGAACAATTAATCAATGCCTATTATTTATTTTCGAACGAGTATGAACTTGTGGAATTAACAAAACATGAACTTATTGATATGGAACCTATGAATAAATTAAGAGTTCATGGACCTTATAATTCTTTTGAGAGTAAAGGAACAATTACTTCTTATCGCTCATTATTATATCCTTCAATTACATTCAAAAAAAAGTAAAGATTACAATATTCAATCAATTAATTGAAAGAAAACTAATCGATATTATTCCTATTTATCATTATTCATGTGAGAAAGAGTATCAGTTGACTTAATCTTGAAGAAACTGAGAATATTCTGCTTACTTCATGAGAGTATCAATTACTTTCTAGTTTCATCAACTATCAATTACTTCTAGTTTAATGATATTTACTCTATTTTGAAGTTTATTCCTCTACTTCAAGTTGAAATGATCAGATTCCTTCTAATTGAATATTTAATTCTTCTGGCTATTTCTCATTAAGACCGATTTAATTTATTTTGGTATACTCTCTCCATCCTGGAAGTTGTCTTCTTTTCATGTTAACAGCATATTAATTTTATTCATGCAAATAAATATATATGTAATTGCTTACTTAGTAAGCAAATTATGTAATTGTACAAATATGTAATTGTACAAGAGATTCATTGTACAGGAGATAGTCATTTATCGATTTTTTCCACCCTTAATAGAAGATGGCTTGGGTTGATTTGGTTAGATGAGTTGATTGAAACCAATTTGACTCTTTCTTGATTGATAATTTTATGTTTCTTGCAAGATTGATTCATTTAATGGTATTTTAACTTTGATTGAAGAATCCTGCTTCAAACGTGCCTTTTGAATTTTCCAGGTCTTCTCTGCTTGAACAACTGCATGAAGTGCTTTACCCATTGCCTTGAAATCTGTCATAAGATTCACATGTCCTCTATTACTGGCAACTTTAGCCACTATTTGTCCTTGCGCTGTTGTTTCATCATAATTACTAAAGCCTCTATTTTCTGGCATTAACCAATTTTGATGAATTACTCCATCTCCATGACCATAAAAGAATGCAAAATAATTCCCATCCTTAATATCTTGTCTATCACGAACATGAGATCCTCTCACAGATGGAACTCTATTACCATAAACAACAGCCAGTGGAGGATATTCAGATTCTTGCTGAGGATTATATTCTAAACTGAGAATGAATTCTTTAGTTTTCTTTAATGTATCAGCAAGATAATTATAAGCTTCTGTGAAACTAATTGAATAACTTAATTCTTCTTCTTCCTCATCATTAAACTTGTTCAGAAACGAAGGTATTACTGATTCTGCTCTTGCAAGTAATCTGGGAGAAAGTGGGTTTTTAGATAAATTAGCATTCGATGCAGCAATGGCTTCATCAAGATTTGAAGGTCTCGATTTTCTATTAATAGAAATGGTTCTATAATGTTTCAATTTATTACTAATAGATGTAATAATTGGATTAGAACCCGAAGTTTCATTGATTGGTATTGACAGTTGATTTTTGAGTTTTTCTTGTTCAATTAATTTTCTTTTCTTAGCCACTAAAGGACTTAAATTATATTCAACCCAAGTATCAGGATCAAAATAATCCAAATCAAAATGTTCTTTGGTTTCAGTGTTCATGAAAATTCGTCCACTTAAAGGTAAAAAGACAAATCCAGATCTCATCATGAAATTGGTCTCAGAAGTCAAGATTTTATCATTAAGAATCACAGAATCTCCATATCTTATTGGTCCTAAAACGTTCAAACATTCACTTGGAGTTCCCACATAAACAATTGATCGGAATAATTTGGGATTTCTACACATGGCACCATGTGCAATTAATCCTCCCATAGAGTGGGCAATCACCAAAGTTGGTTTTCCAGTACCCTGATAAATTTCCTCCAAAAAGTTTTCCAATTGTTTCGAAGTGATATCTGAACTTAATCTCCAATCATAACCAAAATCCTTAACGTTGGTCTTGGGATTGGCTGATAATTTTTTCATTAATTTTTTACAAATATCAATTGGTCCAATATTCTTTAACACACCATCGGGATAAACAAGATCCATTGCTTTTAATTCATCTTCAGGACGTGGACCAATGAGTAAATTCACTTTTCTTAAATTAAGACCTGCTTTAATAGGAACCCAGAGTCTTCGATTGGATTTTCTACTCCGAAGAATAGATCCACGATATCCTCCTAAAATCACTATATTACCTTCGATTTCTTCATAGATTTTTTCATAATCTTCAGTAGCCGTTCTGCTAGGAAGAAATTCATTTAAATTAGCAGAAATGGAGTGTTTAACGGCTCTCATCCGAACATTATCTGTTCCTTTGAAATGCAGGAAATATACCGCATCGTCAACCGTACTGATGGTAAGTTGTCTTTCCAATTTCATTCTCATTTCTTCCTTTATCTGTTCTGCTTCTCCTGATTGAGACTGGTTATTGCTAAGAAATGGTAAATGGGGGTCGAATTTAAGCAGGGGGATCCGTTTGGATATATTGGACCGAACTGAAGAAAGTCCTCCAAATGGTAACGAAAATGAAAACACCTTGGGGGTATTGGAATCGTCAAATTTGGGCTTTTCTGAACTGACACTTTGGGTGTGAATTTCCTGTTTATCCGATGGTTTCCCCGGATCAGAAATCGGTTGCTTATTCTTATTCTTATTCTTGTTCTCATTCTCATAAACTTGTTCCACAGAATCTCCTCCCACAATGGAATTTGCATCCGATCTAGAAAGCCGTTTTCCTAATGAAAACACGCTGGACCCATTGCCGTTGCCGGCGACAGAGCCAGAACCTGTCAAACTGTTTTGTAATTCCACTGGCGCCTGTTCCAATCCTTCTTCATCTTCATCTTCTTCATCTTCATCATCTTCAATTTCTGCCAGATCCGAATGGGTATCCAAATCGGAACTTTTAGAGGAGTTTTCGGGGTCTGAGCTTAGCTCGGGACCCAAACTGGGCAGTTCCAGGTCCAGTAACATGGTGGACTTCCTGGTTATGGGCATAATGGTGGGATGGTGATGTGTGGAGTTGTCAAGATGTGATGGGATGGATGGGGGAGTAGTTTGGGGGTCCTGAGACTTAATTGACCCGGATAAATCGGAATGTTTGTGGTTTGAAGGGGACACGCCATCTGTGGCTAGCCGCTGGTTGTGTTGGGGTTCTTTTGGTGGGGGTGGAGACATGGAAGTGGTTGAATTGAGATAAAGTCTTGATCAGGATGGATATAGGCGGGTTTATGGGTCACGTGACGCGCATCACTCCCTCGGAATATCGGAGAGCCGGCTGATCCAGAGTCAGCCAGTGCGCCCAGGGTGCGGCTTCCGGCTTCTAAAGTTGGGGGTCTGAGTGGGGGTTTAAGTGGGGGTGGAGAAGTTCTAAGTGATCAACAGGTTGACAGGTTTAGAGAAATTTGGTGTTTGACTTGTGGCAGTTTTTATACTGGTGGTATTATCCCCCTGTGCAACCAGGATTTTTGAAAGTCTGCATTAATAAGTTGACGTTGAAGGTTCATAGTTTGACATGCTCCATGCTCACTAATATGCACCTAGACCGCCGCGTTTTCGCCGTTTCAGGTTAGGAAACACTCCTGGGGGTTTGTGTCCATGAGCGTTACCTGTCAACACAGCAAATGGTTAAAGTTGGGTGATTTGATGGGCCCATAAGACCAACAACCAAGATGGCACCAGGGTATGCAGTGTCTGAATTAATGCAGTGTCTGAATTAATGCAAGGGTAACCTGTATGACGCATTATTATGCAATATATTTGCAGCCGCAATTGACGCAAAAGTCAAATAGCTTCAACTGGTTGAGATGTGCAACGCACAAGGAGGGGTAACTGCCCTGAGATTTCACTTGCTAGCTGAGTTCACCGTGTCCACCTAATTGCAATTTCATCAATCTTCATCAATAGTTTCATCAATGTTTCATCAATGTTTCATCAAATGTTTCACTCTTTCATCAACTCCTGAGCCCTCGATATCAAGTCCATGTATGTTTGGCTTCATGCACGATTATTTAATTGATAATATGTATGATATAATTTGTATGATATAATTTGTATGATATAATATGTATGATATGTTTAATATGTATAATATGTACCGTGACAGTTGTCTTGTGACAGTACTTGTGACGTTCGCACCCTTTCAGACTATATTTTTATTGCGCATCTTGCAGTTAAACCTGGAGAACTAACATTGTGATTGCTGCATAAGCGTCGTTTGCATATGTATAAGCACCTTAGCGAAATTCAGTTGACGTAGTACCATACCCCCAACCCCTCGGCTACGGTTCTGGTCAAATGCAAATGAATATGGCTAAACCTTCCCATAATTCTCTACTTCCCCATGGGGACCTCAGGGCCTATGAAAGAAAATTCATCTCGGTTTGTTTAACTGTTTCAAGAATAATGGCTTGACAATTGCAAGCGATCTGAGCATTTAACCCTTTTATACCGGACGGAAACACCTCGGTTGTTTTAAAGTGGCCAACATTATACGAACCGACTCCCATCAACATCAATGTAGCTAGAAATCGCCACGTAAGAGCCATCAGACCATTTCTACCATTTTGACCATTTGACCATTTTGACCGCTCTAACATTTTTTATTATTTACAACTAATCAAAGAGACCATATCTTTTTGTTTCAATAGGTGTTCAAATAAGCTGCTAATATTGATAATAACATGTGGAAATGCCAAAGTCTTGAATAATTACCCAATAGGTAGTTTTGGGGTGCAGTTTGGTATGCAGTGAGTCTGCAGTTTGGTGGCAGTTTGGTTTGCAGAGTATGCAGTGAGTCTGCGTGAGTCTGCAAGGTAGATATGCCGAAATATGTTGCTATTGTTTAACGAATGATATTTTTTGTAAAGTGCATATTGTACGATAATCATATTTTAATATAATCATATTTTAACATAATCACTTGCTAATTAAACCCTGGTTAAATGGTGTTAGAATATACCCGGCTCTAATGCACCTCAAACCTGGTTGAAAATACTGGTTATTTCATGGTATTCTACAGGAAAATAATTCAATAAATCCGTATCATATAACATACGGATAAAATGATAAATTCAACTATAAGGTGGAAAGTAAATTGATCATTTTATTAGTATCTTTCTCAATTGCAATAACAATTGAATCATTAAACGTTATTCATTAGTTTCTCATTGTCTTGGGAATCGGTTGGATGGGCATTTTCCACGAAATATGTTTCGATCTTGTGGATGTCTTTAGTATTATCACGTCTAGCGTTAGCCAATACAATTTTATGGGCATGTCTGGCTGGAATATTAACATCAAACAATTTATCCATATCTTCTAATGAGATACCCTTTGTTTCTGGTACACAGAAGTACACAAATGGAACGGATAAGAGTGCCAATGATGAAAAGAAGAAATAAATTCCGTACTTCATGGTGGAAACCATATTAGAAGTCAACCGAGCCATGATGAAAATTGGAACCCATGAAACAGCAGCATTAATAGCTTGAACAAACGAACGGATGTTTTGATCAAATACTTCAGCTCCCACCACAAATGGTCCTCCAGACCATGCCAATATGAAAGATGCAATCCAAGTATACATCATAGCAATAGCAGCTTTACCACCTGGACCAGCCAGATGTCCAGGAGAAGTAGGATCTGCTATTTTTAGATAAGCTCCAATGTACCAGAAACAAACAGAACAAACCGCCGATGATGTCATGAACGATTTTCTTCTTCCCACTGTATCGACAATGAAAATAATATAAACGAAGGTACAAACAAACTTCACCACGGCAAACATACCGGTTGAGAAAAGTGTAGCGTTAGTACCTTTAATTCCTAATCCCAGGAAAATAAGTGGAGAATAATAATTAATCGATTGAATACCCAAGAAGTTTTGGAAAAGGAAGAGGGTACAAGTGATACAAAGACGAACCAATACTTTTCTATTCCTGACGAACACTTCCATGAAAGGGTCCCAAATTCCGAGTCCAACTTTAGCCCTTTGAGTTTCGATTGAATCACGGACTTGATTAATTTCGTATTTGATATATTCGTGATCAGTTGGGAGGTTTCTAAGCCATGTCAAGTTCTTGATAGCTTCTTCATCACGACCAACTTGAAACAACCATCTAGGAGATTCTTTCATCAAGAAACTTCCCAACAAGAACATTCCACTAGGGATAAGCTGAACGGCAAAAGGAATCAACCATTGCTTTCTACTGGAAGGAACATGTTCATTAACAGCGTAAGAAATCCAGAATCCCACTAAATCACCGATTCTCCATCCGATTTCATACGAAGAAGTAAGTTGACCACGAATAGCCGCTGGGGAAACTTCAGAAATGTAAACCACAGTAAGATTGGTGGAGAATCCCACTGCCACACCTGCTAAAACACGTCCAGCATAAATAGGACCAAGTCCACGAGCAGTGGAAGCGGCTAACATAATACCTGAGCCTAAAGTAATCAATACGGCGGCAAACATAAGAGACAAACGACGGCCCCAGTAATAGGAGCAAGGATATGAGAATAAAGCCCCAAAGAAACAACCAGCATGAAACACTGAGATGACATTGGAAATGATAGCCTTAGAATGATTGGATCCATCGAGCCCGAACTCAGATCTAAACGAGTCTAACACCACGGTACCTCCGATGAACCCACCGTCGTATCCGATGATGATAGCGGCAGCAGATGCCATGATGGCGGTGGAATAGATTCTCCAGTTATAAACTTCTGGAGGAGTTGGTCTGTCTTCATCTTTGGCGAATATCTTGAATCTTTTGGTGAATCCAAAGGACTTTTGGGGATCCGAGGAAGGATGGGACACCTTCAGAGATGCCAGGGAGTCTGTGGTTGAGGTAGGCATTAATATTGATAAATTCTATGGGACACTGTCCCGTTTATAAAGGATGAGCAATGAAGATGAAAGTGAAATTAGGCTGTATGACATATATCTCCCCCACGTCGAGTTACGCCCAGTTTAATAAAACCTGGTGTAGCCGCTGTGGGGGATTTGGGGGATTCGAGAAGAATAATATGGATAATATGTGTGGGGGAGTGGGGGATTTGGGGGATCGTTGGGGGATGCTCAAGCAAAAATACCTTCAAGATCGGGTGGAGGACGTGGGGGATCGCAGTTTATTCACATCGATCATCCCCATCCCCCACGTCTTCACCTCGAGCCCCTGCATTCATTGTGGGGATCTACTTGAACCTAAAGTGGTAAAACCCACTTCATGTGACTCGTATGTTGTTGGCTAAACTGTTACCCATGATTTACCCCACGAACTTGGCTATCCAGCCAGATCTACCTCGTGGGGGATCCTCGTATGCGCGTGGGGGTACTCACCTCCAACTGTTCCTCAACCTTCAATCTTTTATCTGGGGTAAATGCATAGATGCGTTTTCTAGACTATGGGATTATTTCTATGGATATCAATCAACTCTACACCAAACCTGCTCGTACCAACAACCCCTACTAAACAGCTAATAGCTAAACAGCTTGCTATTGTCCTTCGGGTTGTTACATGAGGCTGAAAGGTTAAAAAAAATTCTTTTGGACGAGACAGGAATCGAACCAGTGACCTTTTGCTTGCAAGGCAAACGCGCTACCAACTACGCCACACGCCCATTGATATTAAAGTAAATGGGCTTGGGTTAATATGCAGTAAATATCAGGCCTGTTTCATCCTTAATACTATGGTATCTCATTAGTACCAGAATGCAAAATGAATAATTGGATCTATTCAGCAGGACTGTAGGAAATATTTGTAAAGGTGATCAATAGAATTCCGACTGGAAAGTTACAAAGACAATTGAATAATCGAAAAATTTGAAAAATTTGCAATATTTGAAAATTCCTAGAACGTTAAAAAAATAGTTTGGAATACCTGTGATATTATGAAGATATTGTTAAACTGTTAATAAAAGTGGTTGATATTAATAGTATTTATTATAAAATATACTAATGATTTATATCAATTAGTTTCTAGAATTTAAGAATATTCTTAAATAGTATTACCAAGTATTGAAATCTTTCCTTATTCCAAGAAATATGTAAATATTACAAGAACATCACAAGACCAGGAATATAACACCAGGAAATAACTTTGCCACAGCCAGACACTCTATTAAAGAAGTAAACTAGACACACTACAATAATACGATACTCACTATGATACTCAACCTATGTGTCACTACCCTTTATTGTATACCCTTTATTGTATACCTTCTAGCTGGGCTTTGTGATCTTTTTCCAAAACAACAAAAGTAGGAAATCAGGAACTGGTGAAACTCCAATCCAGAAATGAACACTTTGGAATTAGCTCTAGTGGTTGTACGGAAACTACTAATTTTAAGTCTTTGTGTTCTTTCCTAAGAGCAAGTGTTGAAATGAGAAGTTGGGTGAATTACAAGTAAAACACTTACTGAGTGAAACACGTTCTGAGCGAAACACTCAACTTAGACTATATTAATACTGTTAATAATAACAACGTTATGTCATTCTTTTTAATTACAGGTTTACCATTCTCACATTATTAAATGCATTATTATAATAGTCTTGTTGAATTTTATCTAATAATTTCTGCCCATACCCATTGGGTAATACTAAGTAAAATAGAAGCAATAGCTAATAAATTGAACGGTTAGCTAGTTCAATTTATAAATTATGAAATGAATGAAACACCAAATGGACCATATAATGTTAGGAAAAATTATTTAAACTAGTTAATGCAATTATAATCATTAATTATTTATAATCAAGCTATTATTCTACCATAAATAATCTCTTGAGTAACAAAATCAAGTTCTTTAATCAATTTTGTCTCAGTTTAAATTGGAGTTGAGTTCCACATAATAATGGACCACCATCTCAATAGGCATCAGCTACTGTATTATTAATAATTTCTTTATGATATTACCAACACTGTCAGAAGGGCTATTAGAGTAATAACCAGTTAAACCAGTTAAACCAGTTAAACCAGTTAAGCCTGTCATAGTCATTAAAGATAATGTAGCTATTAACATAGCAGTATAACCAAATGGTTAATAATCTTTATACCATATTTACCCATATATTGATTTTCACATATAACTATTCATATAGAACCTGCTGATAATAAAGCTTTGAAGAATCCATGACAATATAAATATAAATATTAATGATAAATGGCTAAATCATAAGCACTAGAATCTACACTAATCATCATCATAGCTGATAGTATTTAAAGCTATAACTCTTTTATATCATTACATCAAAATCATTATATCAAAATCATTATATCATTATAGTAGTAATATCATTAGTTACAACAGCAATTAAACTACTAACTAAATTAGTTATACCACCTAGTCATATTATTAGGTATTAATAAAACTTAACCCAAGGTATATTCACTTGCCAGTGGAGAATACTCAATATTCACTTGCCAGTGGAGAATTCTCAATATTTTGGGGCAGTGGGAACTCGTGGAGAAATACTCAATACTCCTTGGCTGGATGTACCATAAAGATTGTACTACTCATTATGATATTTTTCAGTAAACTTCCACTATAGATAAAACCACTCCAAAGTTCTTCCCCTGATATTGTCGCTTCTGCCTACTGTTTACCCTGAGGTCTTCTGCCTATGCCTACCCTGGTTATTGGCTCTATCTACAGTTTACGCGTCTTTTTGTGCACTCCAAACAACGCGTAGGGAATTTCTCAAATCTCATCTTCACCACTAACCATTAGCCAGGCCCATTCTCGTGTTTGTAACCTCCAAATCCACCGGCAGCTACACGGCCATAATCACAAAGGATCCACAGATCCATGGCATTCACTTAGCATTCCTAATATTTCAAAACCCCTAATAATTATCATACTATTTATCGTTTGACCCACACCACATCCAAGTCAAACTCTCAAACTCCATCCATTTCATTGATTAACTCCAGAATCCTCTGGAAATTGCATTCCTCATCACCATCCAATGTATATAACCCCCGAGAAGTACTCGGAAACGTTTCGGGAGATCAAGAGAACTTCTCTCTCTCATTCCACATGCAAATTGGTACTCTTCGTATCATGTCTAGACATCGACTCCCTTTGCGCCGCCAAAATCCTAAGTCTCCTTTTAAGGAAGGAATTGATACAATACCAACTTATTCCAGTGGTGGGCTACTCAGATCTCAAAACTCACTTCGCCAAGTTGGATCACGATGTATCCAATGTCATCTTAGTGGGGTGTGGAGCCATGTTGGATTTGGAATCCTTTTTTGACTTGAATCCTGACGATTACTTGATCGAATCCCACTCCACCCACGATGACCTCCATGCTGATTTACGCAAAGATCCTCTCAGAGATAATAATGTTGCGTTACGAAGAAAAGTCTATATTTTGGATGGACATCGGCCATGGAATTTAGACAACATTTTCGGGTCTTCAATGATCTCTTGCTTCGATGATGGATATATTGATGCCAATTTGACCGTACAGAGATCGGCTTATGAAAAACTCGTGGAAACTGATGACACCGACGAAGACACTTCAGATGACGATTCAGAAGAAGACCACACCGAAGAGGATGAAGAGGAAGAATCTGCTATAGACTCCGATGAAGACATAACGATACACTCTCAGGATTCCGAGGAAACTTCTTCTAGAAAGCGAAAAAAGCAGGAAGTCCGGATGAAAAAAATCAAGAAACAACGCCGATTGGAAAAGTCCAAATTGGAGGACACCATCCAATCTTACTATAACCAGGGAACCACCGTGATGACCACCTCCAGTGCCACCATCTATGCATTCTTATCAGCCATCGGAGAAACCAGCATCGATAATTTGTGGCTCGCTATCATCGGAACATCTGCATTGGATAGCCATTATCCCGAAGTTTATGACAAGTTCCAGCCTTTATTCCGGGATGAAGTGTTGAGATTGAACCCTTCTAACCACACAAATTCCACCGAGAAAACCGCAGACACAACCACCTTGAGTATTGAGAGAGATTATCACCTCTTCCTCTTGCGACACTGGACACTATACGATTCATTTTTCTATTCCAGTCATGTTAATTCCAAATTAAATCTCTGGACTGAAGATGGAAAGAAGAAATTACACAAGCTATTTGCCAAAATGGGAGTTTCATTAGCAGTAGCGCAACAAAAATGGCTTTACATGGATATCAAGGTGAAAAAGCAATTGCCTTTGATTTTCAACAAATATCTACCAATGTATGGCTTGGAAGGAATCGTACGAGATGGTTTTATCAGGACTTACGGATATACTGGTCAATTATCTGCCATGGAAAGTGTGGAGTCACTTACTGCTCTTTTGGAGTTGGATAAGCGATTTTTAACCGATCCTGATACTACTGACTTCGATGATGACGAAGCTTTTGATCCTCGAAATGAAGATGAAAATATTCAGCAAAGAATCGAGAGAAAGGGTAAAATATGGGTGAATAATTTCTGGTCTTCATGGGATGCTCTCAATAGTACCAGTTCCGTTACTTCCAGTAAATCCGTATCAAGCATAAAGAAGCCCAAAGGATTGGAATTACTCATACAAGGATTAGAACATGCTAAACAAATTCAACAGATTATTTTCCGAACTGGAATGTCATTGCTTGAGAGAAAATTGATTAAGAATTTGAAATTGTACCGTCTCTGTGTGCTAAATGATGGAGCCATTCCTGATCTTAAAATCTTTAATAATCCCCTTTTGCTATCGAAATTGGGGTCATGGCTCTTGGAAAACATCACCGAGTTGGACTTTATGAACCAGAACAAATCTCTCAAACCTTTAGTGGTGGCTAGTTTAGATGTGGCAAGTGATACTTACTTGGTGATAGGACTTGCACCCAAATATCCTAGAGGTATGGACAATAGTACTAGAGCCAAACTCCTGCAAAATAAGACTCAAGGTCTGAACGATACTGTGACTACCAGATTAAATACTTTTAGTGTGGCGTTCCAGCAATTAGCCACGGTTTCAGGTGCAAAAGTACGTATTGATAGTTTTGATAGTTCAGTGATTGAGATCAGAAAGGATGATCTCCCTCCATTTTTGGAGAGGTTAACCTTAAGTGGATTAATTTAAACCAAGGAAATTAATGAGAACAACAAGACTCGAGCTTCATCCCACTAGCACCGAAATGCATGAGACACTTTGTTAGAAGTGAGCCACCTGGTGAACCATCCTACATAAGAACCAATCTACATGGGAATCAATCTACACGGGAACTAATTTACTTAGAGTTAGTGAGATAATGGCCAAGGTCGTGAAGTTGAAAAGTGCTTCTTCAGTACTAAAGAGTCTTTATAGCCATTTTAGTGAACATTAGTGAGTCTTGATAATTATTTTAGTCAATAATCTCTTAAATCTATTAAAATTAAATGTTATTTTATAGTAGATGGAACTCAACGGCAATTAACCACATCCAAGTACAAAATCTAGATTTTTGGGAATGGATCATTTCCTATAGTGGATCATATAGAGTCTCACAAGACTTCCATAACCTCCAGTGAGACTAAGGCACTAGTGGTTAAATGAGCCCTGAATACTCAATTACACAATTACATTACACAATTACATTACACAATTACATTACACAATTACACAGAATCATAATTGGAACCATAATTGGAATCATAATCATGTGGTTAGGGTATTTCGTGTCAATTTGCTTATAGGATTGGAGGCTTAATTCTCATAGCAGAACAACCGTTATCGGATCGAAGTTTTAAACTTTCTCATACCCTTGTAGAATTAGGCAATAATCATACGGAATAAGCATTCGGAAAGATCTAACAATTGGTGCCGTTTGAGTGCCTGGACATCCTGAACACTGCCACCATCATGGGATTTGGTGCCGTTCATTCCTGGCCACTAATGGCTTATAAACCCCACAATCCCCTTGGTAGTTTAATAATCAATTGACTTCTTTCTAGCAAACCAATTAAACCAAATCAAACCAAACTTTCTTAAACATGTCAGAAATCGTTATTTTAGGGTAAGTAAGATTGGACTTGATCCATTTGGTCTCCAGTTGGTCGCCAATTGGTTCCCAATGGTTCCCCGTTCCCAATTTATACTAACTTAATAGCTCAGGCATTATTGGCCTTTATACCACATTTCTCTTGGTTGATTCTGGTACCAAACCCTCAGATATTACCATTATTTCGGAGCTTTTCCCTGGTGACCAATCTATCACCTATGCCTCCCCACAGGCCGGAGCAGGATTCAATGCTTTTGTTCCAGAGAATCATATCAAATACAGTAAGTATACTTACCAAAATATTGAAAGGATTCAAACCGCTTTAGGAGGAAAAGGTTCAGGAATTGGAAGTTTCACTGCTACAGATTATCTTGATTTTGAGCCTGATCAAGCTTTTTTGGATAAAGTCAAAGTATTTATTGATGAATTCGAGGTTTTAAAGCAAATTCCCTCTCATATCGATGCCACCCATGCCGTGAGTTATAAATCTTGGGCATTCAATAGTCCTTTACTTATTCATAATTTAATTGAATGGGCTAGAGCTAAAGGAGTTAAATCCGAAAGGAAAAAGCTCCATGATATTAATGAAGCATTTTCTTCAAATACCAAGGTGGTTTTCAATTGTACTGGTACTGGATCAATTGAACTTGGAGGAGTTAGTGATGCCAAATCATACCCAGTTCGTGGCCAAGCAGTGGTGATTCTGGCTCCATATATCACCCAAAGTTATTCTCATTCTGGAAAAGAAGACACTTATGTCATCAAAAGACCCGATTCCAATACTGATGAAGTGATTCTTGGAGGAATTTACCAACCACGGAATTTCGATAGTAATACTTATGAGGTGGAAACCAAAGATATTTTGGCTCGTACCACTAGACTTTTACCAGAACTTCTCACCAAGAACCCTGCTGGATCAAACATCTCAGATCTTAAGATCTTGAGAGTGGTTTCTGGGGCTCGTCCTGGCCGTCAAGGTGGAGTTCGTATTGAGAAGGAAACCATTGAAGGACACACTGTTATCCATAATTACGGTGCTGGAGGTCAAGGGTTTTTGTCTGGACTCGGAATGGCCCATGAAGCTATTGGATTATGGCAAAAATAATTAAAATCACCATCATTAGACTTAAAAGAGAAGTTACAATGAATATAATAAATATTTGTCGTAATTATAAATAATTATTAGTTTACTCCAAAATAGTGAAATAATCAATCAACCAAATTGACTAAAATGTGTACTGAATCAATGATATTAATCATATTGATTACAAATTGAATTAACTCATCCAATTATAATTATAATTATAATTACAATTGTAAGTAATTTTGAATAGGTTGCAATGGACGTTGGAGGATGAGGAGGAGGAGGAGGAGGTGGTGGGGGAAATAGTTCAGTCCCTTATTTGATAACACGAGTAAAAGTTAAATATATTCCGTTTATTCTTTCGAAAATTGTAGAGTAAAAGAACGAAACAAAATGGTACAAAATAAAATAACTCTTCAATGTTAAAATAGAGCATAAATGGTCCAAAGTCAATTCTGTTGGTCTTATCTTCCAGTAGAAAGAGAATAAATTAGAGAGAGTAAATTAGAGAGAGTAAATTAGAGAGAGTAAATTAGAGAGAATAAATTAGAGAGAATAAATTAGAGAGAATAAATTAGATAGAATAAATTATAGATATTTAGTACTTCTCATAGGACAAATTGCCATGGTTGGTTTGGATGGATCAGATCGAACTGAGTATGTACGCTTTGCATTCGTTTGCATTCGTTTGTATTCCACTGCATTCCACTGCGTTTCTCTACATTCCTTCGCATTCCACTACATTCCTCTATAGCTGCTACTTCCGAATAGTCCGTTCAGTCCAAGTCCACCATTATAAATAGGTTGCACAGCATGGTAACCAACCTGGACATAATCTGATGCACAGGTACGGCCCTGTTACATCGACTATCTTTGGCATTTCTACTCCATGGTACATCGACTCCCGGTGGCATTAGAAGGGCCGAACTGATTAACTTCCTTATGTTAACTTCCTTATGTTAACTTCCTTACGGTGACTGACTGGGCTGGCTCAATGGGATTGATTGCAAAAAGTAACTCTCTTGTCGGAGGTATTTGTCCGGACACACCAAGTCTTGACCACCCAGATACTGCTAACTCTATTGCAATAAAGTGTTATGTTCCAGCCTTGTGAGCACTGCTTCCACCACGGGAACAAAACCAGGGTTGCTGGTCATCTAACCACAACTGCCACCACCATACTACGCCAGTAAGTAAAGCAACAAGCAACAAACCCTGACACCGTAGCAACCAAGAGTGATTCGTACCACCAGTGGGCTATGAACTTTTAGCTATGGACTTTGGACTATGGATGTACTATGGATGGACTATGCTATGGAATTTGGCTATGGAATTTGGCATGGGTCACTAGCATCTTATGACCAGTAAATAGCGAGAGTACCACAGTCTAAAAGGGTTGATTGGGCGATATGATCTCAAGTATATATGCGGTAAGTCCGGTACCGCACCGATATTAAGCGAGAAGCCACACAGACTACGTCCTGCGACATTACCATCACATTAGCACTACATCATCGAGCCTGACCAAGCCTGGAAAGGTAGCCTTCTGAACCGTTATAGCTCCACCGGTACAGGCCAGTCGTATGGGCATATGGGCATAGACCCCGATAGCGCTTTGTCTAGCTTCGTTGCCGAAGTGATGCTGAGCTCCCTAAATAGAATTTCATGGTACCGGCATCGGGGTGAGAGGTGAGATCGGCCGTATTAACCCAATGAAATGAAATATGCAAGATGAAATAGTCATTGGCTTTGATTCTACCCCGGCAATTCTCCCCGGCTTCGCCGAGGGACCACACCATATCCTCGCTAGAGTCTTGATCCATCCTATCGATTCCACCGCCAAGTTTCCATCGTAGTCCATCTTTCACCGTCCACCCTCCATTATCCACTAGACTCTCTCCCCTACCACCTTTGATCTCTATGATTTTTATGATTTTATCTCCCTATTTTTTATCCCACTAATTCACATCATGATGCTTGTTGTATGGAATCCTCACCTTGTCAACCAGGAAGGTTATTGGCTCGATTACAAATAGCCTGTCATTATTGAGCTCAAGCCCCTATGGAATGTAAGAAGTTAATTGCCGAACTTATGTCATCGCTATCGCACCACCCAGTGTCACACTAGGCAAATGATACCATTTCTAGTCAGACTGCTCATCCCGAAGCGACCGTCCCGCCAGCCCCATTCCGTGAGTTCCTTTAGCCGTAATCATCGTAGCCATCGTAGCCATCGTAGCCATCTAATCCGATGGGACCATGATAGCCTTTGTACTTCCCTTACCTTTGGACTAATTGGCGATTCTCCCTATCTACTCTCCCTAACTCTCCCTACACTCTCCCTAACTACTGAGTTAAGTAAGTAATAATGACCGATTCACCTTTAACCTGCTGTTAGTCTATCTCTCCCACTTTAACAACCCCTCCTAAGATATCCCAAATCATCTACCCCAAATAATCTATCCCTTGAAGTCCCACTATTCCTCTCTCTTCTTGTCCATGTTCCTACTCACTCTCCCTAAATATTCTCCCTGATTAATCTCCCTAAATATTCTCCCTCTCTCCCTCTCCCCGCAGACCTAACACCACCTCCATCTAGAGCCCGCGCCTATAAATGACCCCACACACACTTTCCCTCATGCAGGTAAGGCCTTATCTGGTTTGTATCACAAGCCATAAATCAGCCTTTCCTTCATCACTTGCTTCTCCACTGATTTTATTCACTTGGTCTTTTCCACTTGGTTCATTTCATTTTCATTCACATTTCAAACTGTCACTTAGTGGTTTCATTCATCGTCTATAATTCTGTGGGTTCACTTTCCCCTTCACTTTCATCTCCCTTATTATAGTTGACATCTGGGTGTTTCCAGCTTAAATCTCCCTTTTCCTTTTACTCTATGACTGTATCTCAAGCCAACCCTCCGACGCTTAAAAGAACAGTGAAATCAGTTGAACGGCCCCTGCCTAAGCGACTTAAGAATCAAAGTTATCATCAGTGTTTTCAAAAGTATTTTCATTCTAGTCAGTATTTGATGCCGGAACCGATGTATGTTGCTAGGGTAGGTCCCTCAGTTAACCACTGGCAACTTCGTGATCTCATCAAATATGACCCTGCCACCGATTCGGTATTCTACACCAAAAATGATGCCATCAACCGTATGGCACTAACTCCAACTTCCCACGGTCATCGTTGCTCAAAATACTTTGACCTTAACTACTATCCTCGATGCTTCAACTCTACCGTGGGTGGATTAGTCGCCACCGGCGGTCTTCTCGCCAGTTCATCCAAAATCTTCTCCAAAAATATGGAGGTATTGCATCCTCCTTCGGGCTCCGGATCTTCTCCGTATTCTTCCATCCCTAGAAAGGGTCTCTACTCGTTCTACAATCCTCATTTGGATGTGAAGAAAACCGTCCGCTTTGGTGAAATGATCAATAACGACGTCACCATCTATCATCGGGGGTCTTCTGCATGCGACAGTTTTGTATGCAACAACGATAGTAACCTCTACTGTCTCGATATCAGTAACAACGACTCCATCCGCATCACCAACAAGATCAACTGCGAAGTCAACACTTGCCTTAACACCGTGGTTCGCAACCCTGCCAACCATAAGCTTCTCACAGTCACTGGTGACTCATCTGCAATTTACTTGGTGGACCATACCAGTCCATCTAGTAAGATAAAAACTATCAACACTGGTCATGATTTTGGCTTTGGTGTTTCCTTCCATCCCAACGGATACCTCTTTTCATCGGTATTTCAAGATGGTACATGCTTGTTGTATGACTTGAGAAATATTAAGGATAATAGCCCACTCATTTCCATAAAATCCACTCGTCCAGGCCAGCAATCCGGAGCATTCAGAGTCAGCAAATTCTCCCCCGAAAATGACATGAATGACATGCTTATCATCCTGGAGCATGTTGGTAGAGTACACATGGTTAATTTGAGAAATTTGAATGCATCCAATGTTAATGAACATCAGGTTATTGTGGTACCTTTTGCATTGGACCAATTTGGTGACTACAAATCCCAAATGGTACGAGAACACGAAGAACCTTCAGCAAACCTTAAACATCCACGTCATGTTCCCGTTGATGTTTATTCGAAGCAAGGTTCCAAGGACAGCTTGTCTTTCACAGCACCTTTGGTGTACGATTACGATTACCTCGTGCACCAAAACCCATTACTATTCAAGGAGTACTGTTATGTTCCACCACCTAAACCGACTGAAGCTCCTGTGGAAGCTCCAGAGTTCCATTATCCAGAATGGGAAGCTGCTGGTGATGCAAGTGAGGCTGGTAATACTGCAGTCTCTCCAACAACATCACAGAGACCATCATTTTCCAACCCCGATCCCGCATTCGGTTATGAGGAAATGAACCCCGATATTGATGCCCATCTTCAATATGTATATGACAGTCTTGACTATTCCCCTTCAGTCAACCAGATAAGCTCGGTTGCTCCTACCACCAACCTTTCCCGGCCTCGAAACGCTTCTTTTGATGCAGACTACTCCAATCATTGCAAGGATTCGTACCAGCAGTCGATTAACCATATTCAAGGTGAGATGGAGCTTGCGGGAGTGGAGTTTTGCTCCTCCCGCAACGGTGAATCCAAAATTGTGATTGGTTGTCAGGATGCGGGCATCTTGATGTTTGACATCAACGGGTTGGCCAGAAGAAGTTTCGGCACTTTTGAGAATATGTGAAGAGAATGAATATTTCCATTGACAAGTGACTATCAATTACAAAGATGCACTAGGCACTTGAGCCTGTCAAAGCATGAACATGCGTCAATGCAGCCACAAAGATGCGACTACCGACTACCGTCATAATTAGCGAAGGTTGTAATTAACCTGTCTTGTTTTAGGGCTGATTAAGTCTTTGACAGTTGGCTCTGTATTGGTGTCTGATTAATGATCATCTGTTCTCATCTCATCATCTTATGTAATCTCATCATCTTATGTTGTCTTCCGTTTAATTCTGTCATTTCTAGTCTGTCATTTCATAGTCAATTTTTCACATTGTTCATTGACGTTATTGTATCCCCAGTGTATTAATCTAGTGTTTGTGCCATATTGTGCCATATTGTGCCATATAGTGCTATACTGTGAAAAGCTATGGAATTGGTTATGACATTTGCTACTACACATATTTGATATGAAATGATTTTATCACAATTTACTCTGGTAAACTTTTTAATGCCACACTTTATTAGTAACATTTGTTACTGAACATTACTAACAGTGTAATTAGTCCAGTCGCTTAGAAATGCTATGTCATCTGATCACATGCCCTTAGTAATACCCGTAGTTAACCTGCGGAAGAATTGACAAATGTGTAATTGAGCCGCACACGACCCACATTCCAAGTTTGATAATTTTAGTAATATTAGTCCACCACCACAATTCCAATTGTAATTATGGCTTACACGTCTCAGTTAGATCAGGGTATAACGCACGTGACTTTAGTAATGGAGTTGAGGGGTGGAACTCCCATGCATTTGCAGCAAAATTACCAATTCAGATGTGGTTTTTAACGCCATAAGACAACCACTATAAAAGCGGTGAAATATCCCTAATTTATTGGTTAAGTTTCTCAGCTATCAACTTTCAACTTTAACTTTCTACTTCAGCTTTAACTTTCAACTATCAATCTTCATCAATTCAACTACAATGTCTAAAATCGCTATTCTTGGTACTTCGGGATTCTTAGGCGCTCCAGTGTTGGAGTCGTTGTTGTCTCCTTTGTTCGCAGACAAGGTGTCATTTCCAATCAAGGCATTGACCACCAAGAGTGATAAGGTTTCCACCGACAAGGTGGAATACGTTCAAGTAAACTTGGCCGACACCGAAGCCACCGCCGCCAAGTTGAAGGGAATTGACGTGCTTATTGAATTGACCACTCCCAACCCCGAAATCTTTGAACAAGTGGAAAAAGTGGTGGCATTAGTCAAGCCAACGTTATTCATACCCACCCAGTTCGGTGTAGACATCAATGCCGTGGACGAACATGTTTTCCCTGGATTTTTGGCCATCAAGAACACTCACTCAAATAACATCAGAAAGCTTGGGGTCAAATCAATTGATATTGCCAACGGGTTCTTCGCCACTAGACCAACTTTCTCCTATGAATTGGTTGGTCATTATGGTATTGATACCAATAATAAGGTTATCAACTTGATTGGATCCGAAGATTCCACTACTTCCATCTCTTTGCTTCCAGACATCGCCAACACCGTCAGTGTGATTGCTACTGACCCAAACCCATCCAGATTCCCAGATTTGATCAGAATCCACTCAGAGATCGTCCCAATTAAGACCATTTGGGAAACTTACGAGAAAGATCACAATGTCAAGTTACCAATTGCTTCCAAAAAGACCTCAGCTGAAGCATTATCAATTGCTCAAGATGAGTGGAAATTAAATGGTTTTGATCCAAGCAAATTTTTCTACTACTTGCAAGTTATTCAAGCTCAAGGTGCTGGAAAGGGTAGTCTTTTCGAAGTGAACGAAAGAGAAGTGGTCAATCCAGGAGAGAAGATCTGGAAGTGGGGACATTTCGATTAAATTAATATGATTAAACCAATGAATCAATACCACAAACAAATTAATACCATAAACATGATTAATAATTGTTCCAATATATGTTTACGTTTTAACTGGTGCAATCAAAGCATCACTCATCCAATAACATGTGATGATATTGTAGTAATCTTTAGATTTTCAAGTTTTGAGCCTGTAGTTGAAATTACATCCATATTGTTTTTATGATTTTGATTAAAAAAATTTTCATATAGAAACAAAAGCCAAGGAGAGATTTGATATCTAACACTTCTCCAATTGATGCTTGTAGGTGGGAATTAACATTTAAAGAATAAATTTATTCCAAAATGGTCCCTACATGCCGGCAATAAATAGGTTAACATTCAATAGCCAATATGTACAAAGAGATCAAGATTATTTTTTTTCGAATTTTTCAGCATGGAATGGTTGACAAATGATGTTCATGAGGATTTGAATATTAACAAGAAAACTCATGATGGTTCAGCTTCTATAACAGCAAAGGATGCAGAATTGTCATTTATTGTTGACAGTACAACATTAACACATGAATATACTAGACCAAATCATGGTTCAAAATTCAGTTTTCAACTGGAAGTAACCATTGTTCGAAATCATCCAATACTCTCAAATGAACATCTTCAATAGTAGCTGATTCAGCATCCTTTTCGTTGATGTAATTAATTTCCAAGTTTTCACAATGCTTAACAGTGTCCAAAATTATAGAATTCACTTGTTGTTCACCTTCAAGAGAGTTTTGAATACCATTAATGATGATTTTAACTCTCTTGAAGTTTAAAATCAAAGATAATGGAACCCATCCTTGTTCGTCCATGTTCTTTCTCAAGAAAATGTCTCTTATCAAGTTTTCTAATGAGAAATAATAATCGATCTGTTGAGTCAAAGCTTGTTGAGGGTCTTGCTTTGGAGAGATTGGTGGAGGAATTTGAGTTTGTGGAATACCCATCATTCCCATTTGTTGAGGTGGCACCATACCATTACGGTATCCATTATTACGATAGTTTCTATTATTTGGTCTGAATTGACCATTTTGAGGTCTGAATTGACGGTTGTTAAAGTTGTTGAAGTTTTGGTTTTGAACAAACGGTTGTGGGTGGAAGAAACCTGGTTGTCCTTGAGCTTGACCTTGACCTTGTTGACCTTCAACGGATTGACCTTGGGCGATAGGTTGATTGAATCTCTTATTGTTGTTAAACTGTTGACCATTAACATTGTTATTGAATCTTCTAATGTTCTTTTGTTGAGCAGCTCCAGGGGCATTGAATTTTTGATATTGGTTGAAATTTTGTGGGTATTGAGAGTTGTTGTAGGCATTGAGATTATTTATTGAAGGATCTTGTCCATTAGATTCTTCAGATGCAAGGGGAATGGAGGAGGAATCATCAACAGAAGCTTCAAAGATTTGACCATCTTGCTGATCAGCTTCAGAATCACCATCCTTTTTGGCTCCATGTTGATTAGATTGCTTCTTAGGAGTAGATGCAGAGGTTTTGGCAGGAGGTTTATTCTTTCTGTTTCTATTTTGCTTTTGTCCAGCATTTCTAGGGCTAGGCAACATCACCTTAGCACTAATAGGCACCCACTTGTTAGTGATGGGTTTGATGAATTTTTGTTGAGATCCCTTTGCAGCTTGAGATTCAGCGATTTGTGGCAACTTGTCTGGAGTAGGCCATCTATGCTCATCTACTACGTGGGAACCTTCAACAGGGTGTTCGATAACGGAACCCCATGCACTTTTAGTAGGCACTGGAGCTGGAGCTAATGATTTCTTTTCCTTTTCCTTTTTGTCCTTACCATCTTTGGTGTCTTTGGTGTCTTTGGTGTCCTTGGTGTCCTTAACCTCAACATCCTTAGACTCTTTGTCCTTAGACTCGACGGTTTCGCTGGTTTCACTGGTTTCGTTGGTTTCCTTAACCTCTACGGTCTCGGTGGCAACTTCACTCACTGGAACCTTGGTTGGCTCTTCAGCGCTACCTTTAGCAGCAACATTGGCATATGATACTGACATTGTTGAACAGAATTAATGATTGGAGTTGGTGATGTGGTGGTGGTGGTTATGGTTATTATTACACTATTATGTTAATTCACTCTGGTTTAATTGGTATCCCCCAGAATAAATACAAATCGTTAATGGTTACCTTTGAGAGGAAACGATGCGATGTTGGAACTAGTGAAAAAGTTGGAAATGCTGATAACGTGATGGTTCGACTCGTTAATATTTCTATAACAAGTAACGTCTTCTTTATGTTTATGCCTTTGAGTCCAACGACACAATCCTAAAGCACGATTTACTGAGGTGGTTCAGAGGGATCAGACTGGAGGTGGATGTAAAATTTTTTTGGTAGTGCTAGTCAAAGCGAAAATTTTTCTAGGTGCAGGACATGTGCATGGACATGAACAGGAAAAACTACTGAGGATTAGTGAGAGTAATTCTCAACCTATAAAGAAATACCCTACTATAACTTGGATTAGAAAAGAGGGAAAAGTTTATAAATTCTACCAAATCATACGGGAAGGATCAGCAATCGATTGACCTAATTTTGAACCTCTAATTCGTCCAATTGGTCTAGTTAACCGGGTTCTTCCGAGTAAACCAGATTACCACCAAGGATATTTTTTCTCCTGCCAATTAGTGAGAATGGACAAATAGCATAAGTGGGACATTTAGCACAAATAGGACACCCAGTGAGAATGCTAGGGCTCGCACAAAGCAGTCCTATTTGGACCAAATTGGTGCAAATTGGTGCAATTTGGTGCGATTTGGTACTCAAGGAATATGACATTAACGAAACTAGCAATTTCCAGTGAAAACGTTGAACCTTTTCAACTTCACCAGATCCCGTAAATAAATTTATTCAAACCCCGTAATCCCAAAATTTTTTGATAATTAAATAATCTTAACAAATTTGTTAACCAATGACATTGATTGATTTTTGAACTGGAAGTGGATAGACCATTTCATGTGATACATCACCACCTGATCCACTATCACATGATACCATACCCCCGTACACGATCACATGACAACTCTGGGGTAAATGGCCACCCTTGTTCTTCTACATCAACATGACGATATTAACCAATCCTCTCTATCGACCCCTCCTCGAGGTTCTTCGTTCTTCAAGGAATGGTATCGTATATGGTGGAAAAATCCGTTTCCTGCATGCGTTGGTCATTTCCATGCTTTACCGTTCGGGTCCCTTGGGTCCACGGTTGAAGCAAGTGCTTCAAGCTACCCGAAATCATGCCGAAGTTTTGGCAGGGTTCGCTATTATTTATAAGGCTTGTTGTAAGATCTTGGCTCATGATGCTTTCTTAGGGCCTAAAAACTTACCATTAATCAAATTTCTTGCTGGAGGGTTTGGGTCATGGATCGTTTATTCACAACACTTTAACTTCTTTCATCCAGGAATCACTCATCAAATCACCTTATATTGTTTTTCAAGAGTATTACTTGCTTCAGGTAAGATTTTGGTTGATAAATACCTCAATTGCTATCAACCACATCTTAGAAATTATGCTGGAGATGCCATTAAATATGGTGATTTAACTGCTAGTCAACAAAAGAAATTGAAGAATAGTGTTTACAATAAGTCATGGAAATACTTTGCTGTGATCACTTGGGCCATGGTTATGATGATCTACGATCTTTATCCGGAATATTTGCAGAGTAGTTTAAGGCACAGTATGGCTTATATTTATGATGTGGAGTTGGAAACTTGGGGCAGCTGGAGAGAATTCTTGGGGTTTTAACCTGAATTAAATACCCATCCCCCATGAATACCTACCCATGAATCCCTAAAATTCGGAAAACATCAAAATGCTTTTGAAAATTCAATGATAGGGCCTCAAAACTGATTCAAGCTCTCTGATACTAGTCAACTGATTTTTACACCATGGAAATTTTATAATAGAATCTTATGAATTTTGAGGCATTAATCTGATTTCTCATGGTTTTGTCTGGATACTCGGTTTTTTTTTCCTATTCTTGGGGATTCTTGGGTTTGATTTCAACTCTCTATATTAAATTATTAGGACGGTCTTATTGACCCAATCCTCGTTCATTTCTTTGGGATATTCCCTGTACCTATTGGGTTAAAACCCGAGTTTGTGCAATATACATTTAGAACATCAATTGTAAGAATAATAATTCGTCTTTCGAATTCAGATCGGCCTTGATGAATTTTCTCCCAATGGAACTATTGAGACTGTTCCTACTTTCACCACCGTCACATACATATTGTCCGCTTACAAACAAGTTACTCATAATGTTTCGATGAGTTTAACTGGACATAAAGAGCTTTTAGGGTTAGTGAATACCAAAGTGTTTAACATGGTTAATATTTTGCGTCTATCAAAGAACTTTGAATTGGTAATTCTATGGAATTGTTAGTTAACATCAATTGATTATTGTGGCACCTCATTCATAATGGTAGACTTTCTTGGATAATTTCAGAATTTCCTGATAAAAGTACAGGACTTTATTTGGGAAGCAATGGAGACTTGTTGGCCATTAAAATTTGATAGTATTAATTGTAATTGGCCATGCTTGGTTTTCTGACACTTATCTGGTATTCAATTTAGTATTAATTCCTCTTGGTTTGGAATTGGTTCAGAATAGTATTGTTGATAATTAGTATTAGCGACATATGGAACTGACCATTTCTAACCAATTATTCAATCATTGGATTATATATTATCGGGTTAAGTAATATGGTCAAGTAATAAGTTGATGAGGATAAATTGATGAGCCACTCAGCTGACGTTTAATACTTATCTGGAGAGTTTGGTTCTGTGCTTCTTCTATTGAGAATCATTGTCAGAACTGCTTAAACCCAAACTGCAATACTTTAGAGACAAAATAAGTATACGAAGGACACAAAATGATCGGAGTTTTGAGGAATTCTCAATAAAGTAACGATTCCAATCTAGTAGATTGTCGAAGTATCATTGGTTAACAAAATGAAAGTACAAAATCTCTAGACAATTTTCTAGAGATCATTAGAGATTACTGGAGATTATTACAGATTCAATTTAGTCTGGGCGGCCAATAAATCTCTCCCTAAAGTATAATCATGGGTTGTATATGTACCTATTTTAACCTCAATATGTCTATTTCTATAAAATTAGTCCGAAAATTAGCAAGAAGTATTTAGGAGAAAGAATAGACATGAGAATGATCAAACAACTGCAATACTCTTTGAACACTTTGAACGATCATGAATTTCTCTATAACTGATAAGATTAAACTCCCCAAAAATTATGTATGTAATAACTAATAATGACGCATATTCTTTAGATAATTGGTTACCAACAACAACCAATTTATTTCAACACTTTCTACTTCTTGTCTATATATTTTAGCTTCTATGATTGAGCTTATGGGCCATGCTACGGACTGGATGAAACAATGCGTGTCTACGCCCAACGGCTTATTGTATTATCTATCATGAGATCTGATGTATGCGGATCGTTCGATATGACGTATGGGACAGCCCACAAAACCACTAAAACCACCACTAAAACCAGCGTTAAAACCAGCGATAAAGCCACCACTAAAACTCAAATACCGATCGGTTCACAATCACAGAAATTACCCTATGGATCTCTGAAATGGTAATCAATTTGTAATCAATTTGTATTGTAACCTATGGAGTTGACTTGGAATTGCTAGTAATATAAAGGTGCTGCGATTTTTACCTCTCACCTGGTACGATTTTTGCAGTTAGGATCGAGAGTGAAAAGGGAAGGCGTAGCACAAAGATAGAAATGATAATAGACGGACCTAACCGGGTGCCATTTGGTTCCCGTCAATCTCTCCGAAATAGCCTGTAGTGAATATTTTCATCGATTATGATCTGCCAGTATGCAATTAGCAATTGAATTTTCAGCACCAGTACGGTGGGGGCTCGTTAGTTAGACCAATGCCTGCTAATTAGGCCAATGCCTGCTAATTAGGCCAAGGAAAAGCTACAGAGTTCTCACATACCGCCCATCTGACCACATCAACCTTAACTACAGCAAATAGGGTTAGAATCCAACTACATCGCTTCTAGTTGTCACCATGAGGACCAGAATGCCAGTGACAGGTCCTGCATCCGCCGCCGGCATTCCCAACGGGAAGCCGAAGTCGCGGTTCCAACGAAAAGGACAGCTGCCCCACAATTACAATCTGACCCATAACCACCAGGAAAACTAGGAAAATTACCATTGACTTCGACCATTGACTTTTCCAGGCCACCTGCCATCACCTTTAGTGAGTCACTTGATGATGACCATCATTCACTTAACATGCACCGCAAAAGCGCAATGTCTCTGTCTCCAACAAGCCTATTTCGTCTCTACACGTCCCAATCCTGCCACCATTTAACTACCACGAGGTAGATATAATTGGGGCCGCACGTCGCCATGGAAAGTTCTACCGCCACTTTTGACCTCCGATGGTGATTTCTAGCAATTTCTACCACCAGTTCCATTTCGCAATTTAAACCTCCCAACCCTAAGCCATAACCCAAAACCATTACCATTAACTATTGACCAAAAACATTAACCATAAACCGATAACATTCAAATTCGATTTTAGTAGCTCCCTAACTCTCCCTAATTCTCCCTAATTCTCCCCAACTCTCCCCAATTCTCCCTAATCTCCTTAGTTATCTCACCTTAATACTCAACTCTGTATTTGATTACGCTCAATTGTCTCTCTCCGTCTCGGTGGCACTATCTCAAGCCTCCGTGCCACTATTCCTCGCACTACCCCAGACCTTACGCGACAGCGTGTTCATTACACGACACGTATTTAAATAACCTTCCACTTCTTTCCATTCATTACTAACCATGAAGTTCTGGAAATTTTCTACCCAAGCCTTAGCTACCTTGTTGTCCGTGGTCACCTTGACCCAAGCCAGTGGCCCAGCCGAAGGTGAGGCTGCCGCCGACCCTAACTCTGCCGTGGTCAAGTTGACTACCGCCAACTTCAAGTCTTTCCTTGATGAAAACCCATTGGTTCTTACCGAATTCTTCGCCCCATGGTGTGGATACTGTAAGATGTTGGGCCCAGAGTTCAGTGCTGCTTCCGATTCCTTGAAGGAATCCCACCCAGACATCAAATTGGCTCAAATCGACTGTACCGAAGAAGAGCAATTGTGTATGGAACAAGAAATCAGAGGTTACCCATCTTTGAAGGTTGCCCGTGGTTCCGACAACTTGCAAGATTATGCCGGCCCAAGAGACGCTGCTGGTATTGCTGACTTCATGATCAAGCAAACCTTGCCTGTTGTCCAATCCGTTGACACCATCGAAGCTTTGGATGCCGCTGTCGGTTCCGAAACCGCTCCATATGTCATCAAGATCGACTCCGATGCTGATAACTCCAAGATCTTCGAGCAAGTTGCCGAATCCCTCAGAAACGACCATATCTTTGTCTCTGTTGACCCAGCCTTGGCCGCTGACTTGAAGAAGAAATACTCTGGTATTAAGCATGATTTCAAGAAACCAACCTACCTTGTTGTTCACAATGAAGTCGCTACTGAACCAATTGTTTTCACCGGTGAACTCAGTTTGGAATCTTTAGAAGAATTCGTCAAGCAAGAAGTCATCCCATACTTTGGTGACATGAATGGTAACACCTACATGACTTATAAGAGCGCTCCATTGCCACTTGCTTACTACTTCTACGATTCTCCAGAACGTAGAGAAGAGGTTGCTCCTTTCTTCACCAAGTTGGGTAAGCAATACAGAGGTAAGATCAACTTTGTTGGTTTGGATGCTACCTTATATGGTAGACATGCTGAAACCATCAACATGGACCCATCAGTGGTTCCATTATTCGTTATTCACAACACACTCGACAAGAAGTTCGGTATTAACCAAACCGAACACCCAGAAGGTCCTTCTGAGAAGGTGATTGAAAAGTTTGTCACTGATTACGTTGAAGGTAAGTTGACTCCAATCATCAAATCTGAAGATTTGCCATCCGAAAAAGAAGTTGAAGAAAGTGCTTCTGTTATATTGGTGGGTCACAACCATGACGAAATCCTTAGCGACAATTCCAAGGATATCTTTGTCAAATACTATGCACCATGGTGTGGTCACTGTAAGAAGTTGGCCCCAACCTGGGAAGAATTAGCTGAACTTTACGGCTCTAAGAACTCCGACTCTCAAGTTGTTGTTGCCCGTATCGACCACTCTAACAATGACGTTAATACTCCAGTTGATATCGAAGGTTACCCAACCTTGTTATTGTACCCAGCCAATGGTGAAATCGACGAGAAGACTGGCTTAAGAAAGGCCGTTGTTTTCGAAGGTCCAAGAGAATTGGATTCCTTGATTGAATTCATCAAGGAGAGTGGTTACCACAAGATTGATGGTCACAGTCTCGAAAAGCCAATTGAGATCGAAGAAGAAGAACCAGTAGAAGAATTGAAAAAGGATACTAAGGAAGCTGAAGATGTTAACGATGCTAAAGAAGCCAAGGCTGACGAAGCCAAGGAGGTCGAACATGACGAATTATAAGTAAACTGTTAATCTCTACCAGTTTGTGTGTATAGACCCCAAAATTCAAAATTCAAAACTATGTACTGCTAGCAAGTAATTATAAACTATTCCATGAGCCCCAGATCTTTACCAACTTGTCATCACCAACAGAACACCATAGTCTACCATAATCAATATTGTGGGTGCTTGTACCAAACCTATTCCAATCAACAGCATTACATAAGCCTTGATGGCCTCTGATGCGTCCTATGAGTTGACCAGTATGTAATTTCCAGTAGTAGATATATCCATCATCGGATCCACTGAAGACTAATTCTTCTTCACCAGTACTATCAACCAAGTATCCAAATGAAGATCTTACCACATGGATACTTTGGGAGTGACCCACTAATTTTCTGTAAAGAATTGGCTTGGAATCAGGATTATCAAAATCGGATAGTTCCCCTATATCCCAAACTTGTAGCTCTTCTGGGGCACAATTCACTAATAAATATTTTCCATTGGCAGAGATTGAACATGAAGTAAGCCGTCCTTTCAAAGTTATTGATGCGATTTTCTTGGTAGATGCTTCATCATTGAAAACTGAAGGAATCAGATAAAATTGAAGTCTTCGATCATTGCTTGCAGTTACCAAGACTTTTCCATTTGGTGTGATTGCAATATCATTAATTCTGTTAAAATTACTCTCAAGGTTTTTTTCTAAACCATTTTCTGTAGATACTTTTTTAGTAGTCAAGCTCAGCTCAAAATCTATTTCTTCTGTAGGACTATTATCCTTCATTACCATGTCATGTTTCTCATCATCGATTTCATCATCAATGTTGCCATAGAAATCAAAAACTTCAACCCCATCGATATCATATGCTCGAAGTGCCTTATCAGGAGATCCAATAATAAATCTAGGCTTTGTATTCTCTCCAACATCAGGTAAAAACTCACAAGTCCAAGTCTTGATATCCAGTCCAAGAACAAAGCTGCTGCAAAGTTTAATATCAGCAGATGTAACATCATTCATAGAGCGAGTGATTCTTATTTTAGACTTAGCAAACAGTTCTAAGCCGCTCACATCCCATACTCTGACAACCGTATCCAAATAACAGCTCACCAAATAATGTTCATGTGAGTCCCATGCACAATATATGACAGACTTGTCACTGTAATTCTTTTTCTCAGACGATTGATGATCAGTAGAATTGACCACCGAAGGATTTAATGTTTTAAGTAAACGAAAATTATCGTAAACATCATAAATAGCCAATTCTCCATTTAATGCACCCGTAGCCAAATATTTCCCCAGAGGTGAAAACTTACAACACCAAACCTCGGAATTATGTTGCTTAATAGTATGAAGTAATTTGTTAGGGAAGAACGATGTTCTGTAATAATCATTCAATTCATTGGGATTTTTCTCAAGCGCCAAGGCTAGCTCGGTTTCTTCGGTACGCATTTTAGCTTCTTGTTTCGTTCTAGGAGGGAGATAGTATGGGTTTTGCAGTTTTTGGTATATGATAGAATTTCTAATAATGTCATTCAAGAAATTGTCAGGGATTTGGTACACTTTGTCATAAGTTTGTTTTTCATTTTTGAGCAAATTAGAAAGAAGACGATCAGTCAATAAGTTTCGAATTGATCCCACAGGGTTTGTTTTTCGGATTGAATAACCAAAGAAGTATTTGGAAATAAGGTGGTTTTTAATGTCATCAGATAAGGAAGATACTTCTAGAAGAAGGGCAGATTCATCCTGTCTATTCAAACTAGACAAAACCTTTGACTCAAACACTTTATCTAGTTCAGTTCCCTTACCGAAATCAAACTCACAATCTGTAACCAGAGTGATTCTGGCTTGAACTTGATCCAATAATGGTAAAAGCTGATCCCGAAGGTATTCTATATGCGATTCTTGATTTTGATTTTGGAACAGTAATTCGATTAAATTCTCAAAAAAGTGCATTCTCCTTATTAAGTAGAGGGTTGAAAGAACCACTGCTTTGGGGTCACGATATGAAGTCAATTCAATACAACTAGGTGTGGCACCTTTAATCACAGACTCTAAATGTGCTTCCACAGTATCATAATTGCCTTGTTTGAGTTGTTGATAAATCCATTCGACACCATCAACTTTCGATGTTTCAGTGCCTTTTTTGAGCTTTATAGCATCTCCTAATTCGTCACTTATCGATTCATAGCCTTGTTCTTTGAGAGTTTTCTGTATCAATTGAAGCACAAACTCTTGTGACATGATTCCAGGGGGTATAACAGAATGGAAAACCTGATCTCTTCAGTTGGTTTGAAAAGTCTTCAATTGGTTTCAAAAGTCTTCAAAGTTGCAGACAGCCACCACAACAATTGTTTTGATTTGTATCGAACTCTCTCTGGTGAATTAACCTGTAAATGATACTGATGTCCTGTTCTGGGATATGTGGGGGGTATCACTAGTGGTTTCTGAGGATTACGTAATGGTCCATTCGCACGACGTATTCCAACCTTCTCTAGCCTCCTCTGACCTCAGATCAATTGGTCGTGAACGTCACCAACGACCGAGGAGTACAAAAGGAACCACCACTAACAACAGAAGTTTAGTGACAATAATTAAAGAATGTGACTAGTACTGGATACCATCACATCACACAAGACCACCTATCATTTTTTGGCATAATTTTGGCCTTTTTTGGCAGTTTAAATATGATTTAGATGGAAGGCTTGATTATGGCGAATGGATGCAAAATGATGTCCCACTGATAGTCCACATGGAAGAAAGAAAAAACAGAAGGATGAAGCCGGAGATGAATGAAGAAGAAATAGAAGGAAGCCGGAAGTGACAAATGGCAAGTGCTTTGGGAAATGCCGATACTTCTAGCATGGGGTGAGTGGAGTTTTCCAGAACTGGTAATCGTCTGCCAAAATAGCCTTGAGCGGCCACTAGCGTGTTAGTTGGGCCACAAGAGCCAGATTCAACCCTGTTGAGGAACTTTAACGAGGTCACTTCTGTCACCACTAGTTATGTACTGCCTTAAATATTCATAACTTGTGTAACGTTAGGACTGTTCCATAAAGTGGAAGTACCAATTTCAGAAGTGGATTTTGGTCTTCGTTTGCCCAATTTCACCAGTACATTTCAGGGAGTACATTTCAGGGAGTACATTTCAGGGATGGAAAGTACAAGGCATGCATCCGCACCAAAACTATCACCACCACCAAAACCTCCTTACCTGGTTTAGTTCCCTAATCTTTCTGTCTACATATCCCTCACATCGTCATTACTTGTGTGCTTGTCTGTTTATCCACTGGTTTCAGTCTTTCTGCTGCAAATTTCTAAGCACAGAAGCTCACAATAGATCGCATCAAATTGCTCGTATCGCACTCTCGCTAACGTTCCCGCAAATCTTCTGTTACAATAGATGGACTTGCACATACGGCATCACGGCTTTCTCACTTTGGTTCACCCCACCTGCTATCATGAACGGGAACGGCCATTCCCAATTTGGAGGTAATAATCGGAACCACCCAAGTTTTGTGGTTCAGGATCGTGTGTGGTGGGTGGCAATGTCTATCGACTTGTATTGCCCTGCTCTGCATCACGGTGGCAAATTCTCCTGAGCCCGGGCCGACTGCAATGGTACAAGCGAATTACTTCCGAAGTAACATGAGTCATGAAGCTCCTACTGGAAATCGGTGGCAATGGTGGCAATGGTTGCATCCTGGTCATCATGATCCAGTGGTTGGTTTCTACCATGTATCAGCTTTAAGAACCAACTGGTCTCGCTACGCTTTATCGCTGTTGCTGCTTATGTGAGCTCGCACCTGGAGACGGCAGATAGCCCGAAATTCCCAATTGCACCGACTGCGATTCTCCTGCTAGTCCGCGAACTTGCCCGCGAACTTGCCCGCGAGCGCACCCCTCCTGACGCCTTAATCCGTTCGGTACTACCCCTTGTGCGTTGGGTAACTGGCTTGAACGTCGCTATTTCCCGCACTAATCCCATCGCATCGCCCTGTGGGTTCTTATAGCGATTGGACCTAAAACCCTTCTTTACCATCCAATTTGGGGTCTGACTTCCCTAGACTTACATTGGACGTTTTGGATATAGCCTGCCTTTTTTACCCCTATCTTGCTTCCATCCATTCAAACTTATTGGTACCATTTCATCTGTTACTATCCCCTATTCACCTCCCCCCTCCCCCCAATTCCTCCTTAGTTTGTCTCTGTCGCATCGACTGCGAGCCCTTGCAAATTAATCTTCTCTCCAGCCGTTCCTTCATTTCAGCCCCGCCAATTCCATTTTAAAATACATCACAGTGCCAACCATGTCCACTATGGATACCATGGAGCAAATGGCGACAAAGAAGCGTAACAGAATCAGTCGTGTGTGTGTCTTTTGCAAGAAGCGTAAGATCAAATGTGACAGAGGTAGTCCATGTCTTAGTTGTGTCAAGTATGGCAACAGAAATTGTCGATATCCAGAAATCGATTCTCTTGGTGATGGAGAGTTTGAAAAGAGTGCAGAACTTGAATCCACATTGGAAGCTCTTAAGGAGAAACTTCGGTCCCTAGAAGAATCGGTGGTGAATGGTGCACCAGGAGCATCAATGGTTGATGACCAAGTTCAAGACAAGGCAATTTTAGCATGGCCTCATCAACATGACACAGCCACCAAAATCATTCCCTTGGCAGGAGATCAAGATTTCTTGAACTTTTTCGATGGATACTCTTCCCTTAACATTAGGGAACCAGTTCGTCGTAGAAATTTTGGTCCTTTATCGTGGTTTGCCATGATAAAGATCGACAGCGCCCTCATAAATCTTTGGGATCACATTCATAACAAGCACAAGAATTACCATGACAAAGTGAAGCGTATCTATGCTTCCAATCAAACTCCTGGTGACCTGGATTTTGTTCATAAAGTTAGTGATGAAGAAGGCTTCAATGATTTAAGAGATTTCAATCATCAGGATTCATCCGAACAGAATTCTATCAAAATCGAAACATTACCAGGAAAAAAAGACATCCCTTCACTTGTTTCATCATCTTCTCAAACTTCCAACTCTGAACTTGAACTTACTTCAAGAATAAGAGCTGTATTACCTACAAGAAAGGTAATATGGCTACTTTATAAGCGTTTTTTCTCAAATTGTTATAATTTTGTCCCCTGTGTGGACGAAATTGTGCTAAAAGAACAAATCTCAAAGTTAATCGGTGAAGAATCATTACTTGATGAATCAGTGGAGACTGTACGCGTGTCAAGACGTTTAGATTTTGCTCATTTAGGGTGTTTACTTCTCATCTTAAGATTTGCCTATTTGTCCTTATTGAACAATATCAACGGTATTCAAGATACTTCATTTGCATCAGAACCATCACCATCCCCAAAGGTTAAGGAAATACTATCTTTGCTTGAAAATCCAATTGGTTTGGATGTGGTTGAGGTAGCTCAAAGCTGTTTGAATCAATTCAATTTGATGAGAGGTATCAACGTTTCTATCATGCAACTTGCAATGCTTACGAGATTTTATCATATGTACGCCCCTGAAGATGGTGATGGTGCTGATGGTGGTGATGCCCAAGTTTTTAATGCAATGTTAATTCAAATGGCTTACGCCCTTGGATTACATAGAGATCCAGCCAATTTTCCAGACCAATGCAAGGATGAAAAAGCTAATAATTTAGCAAGAAAATTATGGTATTGTGTTGTTCTAGTTGATCTTAATAACACAATGTCCATTGGTACTCCAATGAATATTTCCAAAGGTTCTTTTGATACTCAAGTTCCTTTCTATAAACCAGGAAATGAAAATGTTATTGATGTTTCAATGGAAAAAAATGCCGTGAAAGCTTTTACAATGCTTGATGCCAGTTTTGAAAGAATCTCTCTAATGATGCAGGACATTTTGAATGTTAGAGGAAGTGTTAGTATACGTGATCTTGAAGTGAAACTCGAATTCATTAAATTACATTATGTTGAACTGACATATGATGGACATGATGCCAATAATATGGGAATGGACGATATGTTCACATATACTCTTAGAATTAAGGTTTTCTTCCATTCAGCTTTATTCTTGATTTCGGTATACTTACACATCTTTAACTATTATGAAAAGAGAAGAAACCTCAAGCTTGCCTACCATTTCTTGAAGAAAATGTACGTTATATGTATTGCTGACATTTTACCATTCTATTTTTCATTCTTTGAAAAGGCAACTATTTTCACTGACTCAACGGATCTAGTCATCATACCAGCATTTGAACAAGCATGTCATAAGGCAGTATTGATTTTGACGGGACTTTTTATTAGAATCAAGACCATAATAAGAAATTTTGAATCTAATTTTGAGCATAATGCTAGAATAAAGGACAATACTGCTTACAAAGCACACTTTGATAAGTATGTTCGATTATGCAAA
This sequence comes from Suhomyces chickasaworum, assembly GCA_030568495.1. Taxonomy (NCBI): domain Eukaryota; kingdom Fungi; phylum Ascomycota; class Pichiomycetes; order Serinales; family Debaryomycetaceae; genus Suhomyces; species Suhomyces chickasaworum. The sequence goes on along the minus strand of JAJMGF010000021.1, from coordinate 143,244 downwards.
TTGATTGAAAAGAGTATTAATATTTACCGGGAGTACGTTGCAATCTTAAGTCCAAGATACTATTATGCTTGGAGAATAACAAAGGCTCAAAAGTTCATGGCCACCTTACTTAATGAACCGGAATTATTTGATAAATCACGTACAAGCCCAAACTTGGTGAGTATGTTATTGGAAAGTTCAATGCTAGATGAATTGATTGAGATTGGAGATGCAACATTTAAAAGAATTCGTGATATAAAGAAAAACAAAAAGATGGATTCAGAAATCTTTAACTCAACTATTAGTAATACAGAGTATGAGCTTGCCCAATGTGCTTCTTCTCCGGGTGGTGACAGGAGAAGGAGCTTCTTAGAGGAAGAAGGCAGAAACAGAAAGAAACAAAGGTCCAGTGAAACTACAAGTACCACCTTTGGTTCGATATCTTCAGAATCAAAAGGTCCTACATCGATTGGAATTGAATCTGTGGCATCTACTGCATCAAGTGATAGTGTTGCAGAATTGAATTTTGTTCCAAATGATCAAGTGGATAAGCTATGGATACAAATGATGTCTAATAAACAAAGTAATGATCAATCTGCTGGATATTATAATGAACAAAATTTCACCAATGGGTACAGTATTTCCAATGGAAATACCCCAATGAATGGTAATTTCTATGCCAAGTATAACTTTACAACTACGGCTACACCATACTCAAATACACCACCAGTCAATGGTGGTGCACCAACTCCAGGAATTTCTGGATTATCTAATATGGCTGGAACACCCATGAATGAAAATATGGCACATGCAATGCTCAATTTCGGTGGAGAAGTTTTCGATCCAATATCAATTGAAGAGATCTTTAAAGATTTTAATTAATTTAATTTAATCAATCTAATTAATTTAATTAACTGAACCAAATTAAATCATACAAAGCCAAATTAATCTTCCAAATATGTTCCAAATTGTCACCATATGTATATTCTTGTATAATATTCACTTCTTATATATATAAATATGACCTTTATGAATTAATATGTGCCCATTTTATTATAGTACCGTTAACAGTTTTAAATAGAAGGAAATGATGATTGGCAATATCAAATGAAAGAACACACCAAGCTTCAGTTTGAACAATTTTCTTAAGATCTGAACTATGCAAATGATCAACTGTTAAGATACTCAAGTCTCTTGAAGAAGTGGTGATGGTTGTAGTGCCGTCATTTGGTATCTCATAAGAGCTGATGTAAGAATTGACCGCACCAGGAATAACATTATTGCTGTTCATAGTAACCAAGCATAAATACTCGTATAATTCCGCAAGATCCATCATCGACTCTAATTCTGGCGAAACGTCTATATTCAATAATGATGTATCGATCTTAGGATTGAGGTGAGTTTTAGTTGATTGGGGAGAGTTATATTTTGCATTGGGGAGATTACCGTCCAGTTTCTGTACCAAACGGGTAATTTTCAATGTAGATGAGGAGAATATGGTACGGATAGCGTATTCAATGTTGGAGGAAATGTCGCTTGGAGAACTCAACCTCCAAGAGTAAGCATACTGGTATGACACTTGATGTTTGGAACCATGGCCAGTCTTGGTATGAGGAAGCTTTTTGGCCTGGCCCAAACTTGGGCACTTTTGAAACGAGTTTGGTGACAATTGTATGCGCAACTTGTTCTGGGTATACTGAATAGAGTCATCCTCGTCAGCTAACGTTATGACAGTGAAAGTTAACGATTCTGTTGCAGAATGGAGGAGGTTGAGAATATCATCAGAAGACGCATCAAACTGAGCGAATTGAGACTCGAATGGGCCCAAATCAGCACCTGAGTCTTGGACCACTATTATGTTCTCGACGTGACCATAGGAACCCGCCAATTCATCCACTAGTGGGGCAATAGCCTCCACATCATGAGAAGATACTTGATGAGGCATGGATTGGATATCTGGTCGTGTGCTGCAGATCAGTAGTGATAAGTCGTGTCCCGCAGATCAGTAAGATAAGTCGTGTCCCTCCAACTGAATCCATCACTACCCACAAGTGGGTATGGCATAGTGACAGATTTCAGGGGAACAACTGAACAATACAATTGGGCGTAGGCTTCATGCAGGGGGCTACTTTCCGTTCCACCAATGCAAAACTACAAATTCTAGAATCTTCTATAAGATAAACATCTCGATTTGATCCACCTTCCCTGGACGGTGCTAAGTGGTGTGAATTGTTATCGGATCAATTTCTCCGAACTCTGGAATATTCACACATTACAAATATGGAAATGTGGTTTTAGTGAATATTTTTCAGTATAATATTTGCATCAGTAAATGCCTCGCTAGCGAGACTGGTCAAGATTTTCTGGGTAAATTGTGTCAACTCGAAAACCACAAACCACAAACCACTAACCACAAACCATCAAACCATCAAACCATCAAACCATCAACCTAACAACTGGCTCGACTTTTCATCTCTTTCCCATCCTACGGGATTGCATCTAAGAAAATTATTTAAGAATCACGTCTGTTATTAAAATTGTAGGCACAACTCTATTATTGTTCTTACCCACCAGGTTTAGTGCGATGATCCATTCCATTAGATCTCCCACCAGTGGAAGCTTCTACCCGTGGAAAACTTCAGTGGGCCCCAGGTCAGTGCGACTCTCGTTTCCTACTCCATCCCCGGCCTATGGTATTCCCTTAGAATCCCATCGCCGGCCTAAGCCTAGGGAGCTGTTACTACATCTCCAATCACATCATCCATAAGACGTAACTTCTACCCATGACCCTCAATCTGAGTCCTCTTTCCAATGACTCTTGATCTCTCGATCCTCTTTCTATGACTCTCTATAACTCTCCATCCTTCGGTAGAATTGCCCCACTTGTCAGAATATTCCCTTCGCTAGTGGGGTCTGCATCACCTGTGCGCATACCATGGTACGATATGTCGTCAACATGCTGTCGCAATACTGTCGCCGGGATCGCAGATTAATTGTCCCCGCTCCCCGTCCCCGTCCCCGTCCCCGTTGGTCCTCCTCCTCCATCTCTCACTTTCCTATGCCCACGTTTCTCCGGCTCAGTGTACTCCAATTTACTCGACACAAAACCATCCCAACGTGGACCCATCTGGTGAATAGACTAAACGGATAAAGGTCACTCGACCACTAACTAAGCATATTCCTTTCAACAACACCTCGATGCACCAAATGCACCATATGGCGCCTTGGGTGCCTACGTTCAATCAGGCCATCGATAATGAAAAGGCGCTTGTGGACAACGTCCCGCCGTTTGTTTCGTTTCAAATTGCCACCATCGACAACAACTCCGGATTCCCTAAAAACAGAACCGTGGTGTTTCGAGGCTGGTTGTTCGATGATCGTACCACCAATGTTGTTACATTCATCACCGACAAGCGTCTGAGTAAATACGCTGAGTTGGTCCATAATGATCGCTATGAAGCGGTGTTCTACTTTAGTCACTTACGGAAGCAGTTTCGCTTGAGTGGCCGTGCTAGGATCTTGGATGATACTTACGTGCCTAGCGTCAGCACCGATGTTCCTTCTAGCGATATCAACCCTCAACAATCACCCATAAACGCCAACTTGTGTTCCCCGGCATTGTTATCGCAGTTGGCACTGTCCACCGGTGATTTGTCATATACCAATCTCGCTAGGTTACAGTATCAAACACCTACCGAAGACGAGTGGAATGCCGAGAGAGAACGTCAGTGGAAAGCCCTCTCCAAGACCATGAAGAAATCCTTCCGCAAACCACCTCCATCGCAGCCCATGAGTGAAGAAAATCATAAGAAATTAGATCTGATCCGGAGAGGTGTGGATGGGAAGAAGGAAGACGAAGGTTTGAAAAACTTTGCCGTCATAGCATTGTTTGTGGATCAAGTTGATTTGTATGAAGAAGACAAAGATAAGAGATTACTTTATGAAAAGGACAATTATCAACAATGGGTAGAACATGAGGTATGCCCATAACCAGAGAGAAGACGAGAAGATAAGATGATGAAGAAGTTAAAGAGAAGAAGAAGAGAAGAAGAAGAGAAGAAGAAGAGAAGAAGAAGAGAAGAAGGATTCAGGGGTTCAGGGGTTCGTAGAGGTGGTATAGAAATAGATACGAAGCTACATATATATAGTCACGGCAAGATATGATTTATGCACTGGATGTAGCACCGAGTGACATAGAACGAGGAACCGATTTGGTCACATATGTGACTGATCTATTGATCTATTGATCTAATTGATCTAATTGATCTGATTTTTCATACTGATCTTATTGATCCAATTTTTCATACTGATCTAAATGTTCTAATTGTGGTAGAAATGACCATTAAGAATGGTTTCAATTGGTATAATATAGTCTTTGGAGCTAATGAATATTGCCAATAAGTGAGCTCCAAAATTGTAGAGCATTACCATTATATGAATAGTCACTATCAACTCTTCCAATAATTTTTCAGTTACTTCATATTGAAGCACCAAACACATCAAAAGCTTTAAATCTTTTATGAAAAATTCCTGTGCTAAGTCTGTAACGAAGAGTGGCTCAGGTTGGATCATTTGTGGGACTTTGGCAATAATCATGAGCATCAGTACCATTAACAGTTCCATATTAACCTGTACCATATTAACCTGTACCATATTAAACAAACCAATACTAACCAAACCAATACCAAATAAAACAATACCAATAAAAGCCAATGACTTACAACTGCAATTTTTATTTATCAATACCTTGTGGCTCATTGATTCAATGTTATCATGGTGGTGTTTAGTGGGGTGGTGTTTGGTTATTGGCTCGCTAACCCTCATTATGGCCCAATTAGGCTATGGCGATACAGCAACACATTTCACTACTTGAGGCGATCCCAAAGTCGCTTAACCGTCCTCTACCAACCCAGGAGAAGAGAGGACCACAAAAGGAAAGAAAAAAAAGAAGAAATTAGAAATTGTTAAGCTATTTGCATGTAGAAGTTGATGGAGGGGGGTTCCAGCAAGGGCTCTAATGTGTAAATCGAAGGTAGAACCTTGAAAATTAACTTGGTGATTAACCCTCATTAGTCCATAACCTGTAAACCAGTCACCTCGTAAACCACCCACCATTGAATTGAAATACGACGTATCCATAACATTCAATTCCCCTCTATTCATATTCCTCTTACTACATCTTTTCTTGTTAGCTTAGTTTCTCGATCAATACCATTGACTCGTAGATGGGTCCATTTACTTTCCTCTCTTGTCATAGTTCTACTCTAATCGCACATTTACTTGCCCCAATCTGTACCATTTGCGCCAATTTGCACCAAACCTCTTTAATTGCTCTTGAAATACAATCATAACAGTCTCGCGCAAGATAACCGTTAGAAATTCTCTCCCTAACAATATGAGGTGAAGGGTGATTGGTAATCTGAACTGATTGTTCGCTGGAGCTCTGGGTAATTTCAATTCATGTGATTTGGTTTATCTCTAGAGGATTTAGATCAGTTTTGTGATTCTTTCCATCTTTACCGGCCTTCCCACAAGAATTGATGTGTATCACTTCACGTCCCACTCAGCTTGTCCCAATCACTTGGCCCAATCACTTGCCTGTTCCATCCACTCATCATCCCGCCTGTGTGCAGGACGGCAAGGTCAGTCGCGACTTGAGTTGAACTCCACGCAATTGGCGTTTGTTTTGATTTTTTGTTGTGAATGCGTACCAAAATTTGTTAATTATATCACCCTTTTTATCTCAATGGCTACCAAAACTTCGTCCTCCAAGGCTCCAGCAGCCGCCAAAGCTTCCTACAAAGGTATGTTGACATTTGGAGGTGTTCTTCAACCATCCACAACCTCCAGCGAATTTTCCCCGAGTTTTTAACCTCTCGGTTTCCCGTCGTTTTTTATACTAACCAAATAGACATGATCAAGTCTGCAATCACTTCCCTCAAGGAAAGAAATGGATCTTCGTATGTATCAAGAATCTTTGGCTATTGTCACTTCCGCCGTCACTCTACTAACATTCCAGTCGTCAAGCTATTAAGAAGTACATCCAGTCCAATTTTGATGCTACCGCTTCCAACTTTGACGCTCTTTTCAATTCCGCGTTGAGAAAGGGTGTTGAGTCCGAGGAATTCGTACAACCAAAGGGTCCATCTGGTCCAGTTAAGTTGGCTAAGAAGGTGAAGGAAGAGAAGACCAAGTCTGCCAAGTCTTCTTCCAAATCCTCTACTGGTAAGGTGACCAAGCCAAAATCTGAAAAGGAGTCTTCGTCTAAGACCAAAACAACCAAATCTAAGACTTCTGATTCTAAAGCTGCCAAGTCTACTAAGGATTCCAAGACCTCCAAGAAGGCTGTGAAGGATGAAAAGAAGTCTGCTAAGAAAGTGACCAAGTCTTCTAAGTCTCCAAAGACTGAAAAGACTACCAAATCCAAGGCCTCTAAGGATGACAAGCCAAAGGCTAAGACTACCAAGACCACAAAAGCTAAGGCTTCCCCTAAGTCTGAAAAGCTGACCAAGTCCAAGGCCACCGATGCTAAGGCTCCAAAAAAGGTGGTTAAGAAGGCTGCTGCTGGAAAGGTGACAAAGCCTTCCACCAAGAAGGACACCAAGAAGGATACCAAAAAAGCTACTGTGACCAAAAAGACCGCATCCAAGAAGGTTGCCGCCAAAAAGTCCTCCAAGTAAACTCTTCCTCGATCTGTATATTATGTGTCAAGCCTGACAGGTTATTGTCAATCAAGGTCCTGCATTCTGACGTTGCCGGGTGCTTTCATTCGTCTGCTTTTTTCTAGTTGTCCTGATTCAATTACTCTCTGTGTTACTAGTGTTTTTTTATTTCCCGCTTGATTCTGTGTATTTTAGTATATGTTTGTACCGATAGCTGCAAATTCCTCTAACGCGCTCTGGTTAGTCAACGTCACGTGACTCTCGATACCAATCGCGTCTCCAAATTATCACTTCTACCCACTATACCTTTTCCACAATCTTCAACCGCTTAACACCAAAAAATGTCCGAATTCAAGCCTACTTTGGCCATTGTGGTGGCTGCGCTTCGTCCTTCTGGAGGTATCGGACTTAATGGCAAAATGCCGTGGAGATTGAAGAAAGAAATCCGCTACTTCAAAGATGTTACCACCAAGCATGCTGGCTCTGATATTAACGCTAACGCTATTAACGCCGTGATAATGGGACGTCGTACTTGGGACTCAATTCCCCCCAAGTTCCGTCCCTTGCCGGACAGAATCAACGTGGTGTTGTCCAGATCGTTCAAGAATGAAATCACCGACGATGGAGTGATCCATGCCAATTCTATTGATGAATCGTTAAAACAACTCGAACAATATAGTCATGGCAAATCCCAAACCATTCACCGGGTATTTATCATCGGCGGTGCCCAGATATACCGCGAGATGGCCCAAGACCCTAGGATCACCCACATGTTACTTACCGAGATAGACGCAAAAGAACCAGTGGAGGTGGATACCCATTTGGGGATTCTGTTATATGACGATGATTCTACTTGGGAAAAGAAACCTCAGCACGAGCTTCAACAATTTATTGGTGATATCCCATTGGAAAATGACATCGAAGAGGGTAACTTCATCTACAATTATACCCTTTGGACAAGGAAGAAATAAATAATTATTAAACTTAATTTAATGAAAATGAAACATGAAAAATGAAAAATGAAAAATGACCAAAATGACCAAAATGACTCTATTTACATTATTTACATCAATTGTTGAAGTTTGGAATTTTCAAACCTTCATGGTAGCTTCAACTTTCATGATCAAATACCTTCATTCTATTGGTGATTCTCTCATCAACCACCAATTCTTGTACCCATTCAGAATTCTTAGATTTACCGGTTTCAACCCATTTCTTTGGCCAGTCCAATTCTTCTTCTTTACCCAGGAATACATCCTTGAATACAAAAGGTCTGGTCTTTTTGTATGAGATGGCGGTGGTACGTAACCCATAATCATCGGCCAACATTCTTGTAGTGTAATATCTATAAATCTTTCTTGGAATAGTCATGAATCCTAAAAGATTGGGGACTGGGTATACATAAACTGGTTGTTCGAAAAATTGTGGGACTTTGTTTTCATCCAAAACTTGTTTAGAAAGGTCTAATTCTGGTGCCAATGGGGCATTGGAATATTGATCAGGGTTGATAAATGGTTTTTGTACTGGATCCTTCTTCTTTCCACCTTCTTCATCTTCATCGTCTTCCACTGGGGTGATACCATTTTTTTCATCTTCTTCTCTTTTGATCTTCTTTTCTTCTTCAATGCGTGTTTCTTCATCAATCAACTCTTGAGGCTTTTCTAAAGGTCCTAAAAGTCCTTCATGAAGTCCAGTTAAATACTCCTTGTATGCACCTCTACCAACACAGATAATACCACCTGCCACTTCCATGTCCTTCTCTTCACTGACAGTCTCAATTTCACCCATCAAATGATACAATCCCATGGCATCACTAACCTGGTACAACTCTGATCTGGGCAACGTCTTTTCTTCATCGACGGTAGTGGAATCTTTTGAGAACCTGAAGAATCCTGCAACATCTTCCTTGAAGAATTTGGTCCATGACTTGTTGTATTGGTCTTGTTTGGCCTTTTCTGCCTCGATCTTGGCCTTTTCAACTTGGGCCAATCTCAATTCTCTGATCTTTTTGGCTACGGTAGCACGAATATCTCCCTGTCTAGTTTCAGTAAAAATGTCGTAGTCAAGAGCAGAAGCGTTCAAAACTGGCTTGATAAACTTTCTGAACACCTTGTAAGAACTGTCAAGGAAATCATTAGGTGGGGGAGCAATGTAGATGGTCAACTTTCTAGGAAGCTTATTGGAACCATATGTTTGTTCACCCAATTCTTGGACTTGTTGCATCCACTTTTTTCTAATCAAACTTTGTTGGTATTTATCGTAGGCGATTCCTCCACCCACGGCGGTTAAAACACTCCAGAAAATCATCCAGTTTCTAGATGGAAGAGAGAATCTGGGAATTCCCATCATTCTCAAAGCTGGATTCTTCCATTGTTTTTTGACCTTTTTGGCCACGGGGTTTGGTGTTAGTTCACCAGCCTTGCTGGTGTTTTCAACAACTGCCTTGGGTTTGTCCGTAGACTCTGGGCCTGGGCCTGGTTCTGCCATAGTACTAGGATAGCGGTTAGTTGTAGGTTGTAGTGGGGTTCAAGATCTCATTTGAAAAATGTCCATCTGGTCGTGCGCGCCTCGGGTATTACTGGAGCTTACGGTACAGAATCCTGATCCACAAACAAGTGAGACAACTAACATGGCAAATATGTATATACTAGTCTATATTTCTATAGATCGTTTTGGTGGTGATTTTAGTACTGAAAACGTTTATATGCTCAAAAAATCACTTTAAATATTTGTTTAATTCTGTCATTAAATCGGCTTCATTGAGATCTTTACCAATGAATACCAATTTGTTGTAATCCACCCCATCCAATAATTGGCCTCCCTCGATGGTGTCATATGTATCACGTACTCCCTGGATAACCTTTACTATTTGTGGGTCTTTTTGCACCAATAATCCCTTTAATCTATGAATATCAACCTCCTTTCCATTAACTATGTTCTCCCACAAAACATGTTGGAGGAACGATTCCACTTGGTCAAATTGTTCATCATTGGTAAGGAACGGAAATTCCAAGCATACGGTGGTAATACGGGAATCATGGAAACTGTCATTATTGGTGGCTAAGGCCTTTTGAATTTTGTGGATATCCCCCTCGTACGCATGGAGATCCAAAATCAAATCAAGATCAATGTCTCCAAAACTAGTGGTGTAGATAGGAGAAGTACTGTTAATACCTCTTATTCTTTGGGAAATTTCTGCCACCCTCTTGTCTTTATCCTCAAGCTTATCCACCTTGTTTATAAGAATGGTGTCGGCCAATGCTAGTTGGAGATGTGCGGTGGTTATTCCTTCTTGTAAATGCTGCTCTTCTTCTTTTAATTCCCTGTCGGTCAAATCCTCAGCATTGGTGATCTGGGCATTCTTGACGTGATTATTCTCCCGATGCCAATGGCCTCCCACATCATCCAAACACTTCAACACGTGTTCTGAGTCAACCACTGTCACCACACCATCGATGTAAATATTGGAAGATAATCCTTCATCAAGCCAGAACATTTTTGCAATAGGAGCAGGGTCTGCCACTCCTGTGGTTTCGAGAAGAATATGATCGATTTTATCCTTGGACTTTTCCACCAATTGCTCGATGGCAATCACTCCGTTATCTTTTACTGTACAGCATAAGCAACCGTTTCCCAAGTCAAGCCATTCTTCTATGGCTTCACTCTTTTCTGTATCTTTGATGGTTACTGACTTCTCAATTACTGAAGAGTCTCCAAATTCATTAAGGATGATAGCCAATTTCTTCTTGGAAGTCCGCCCTATGTTTTCTAGGAGGGTGGATTTGCCCGATCCCAAGTATCCTGTTATGATAGTAACGGGTATTTTCTTTGAATTAGCGCCATCTTTGGATTGTGGAGAACTTTCCAATTGTTGGGATTTGGAGGTATTTGATTCAGATACACCTTCTGGCAATTCTGAGGTCTGGATAGTTTCAAACTGTAACTTTCCATCCGAAGGAAGCTCGGTAACTAGTTGTGGAATATCGTCCATGTTAAAGAAAGACTGATCCCATTAATCAACCTCTTTTGAAGTTGCTAGTATTCGTAGAAGTCGTGCGCTGCATAATCTATCATGACCCAGTAGAGGAAACAGATATGAAAGTGATCATATTCTTCCATCTGCCAACCTGACTACTTGATGACGTAATCGAATGTAGCTTAGTTTGATTCTGGCCTTCTTTGAAAAGTAATTGACTTGTTTCAAATAAATCTCTCTTGTCTCTTTCTCCCTTTTCTGTCACTAACTTTCCCTCACGAACTCACTCCCTCCCCAAATCTGGACCTCCCTCACTAACTCACTGGTGGTCTCCCTAAACTATCGTTTCGCAGCACCTGTACCGCCACAATTTTGTGGTCCTACCGCTTCCTATCGCCCCAATAATACTACACTACCATTACCAATACTAGAAGACCCATAAATTCAGTCCATAAACTCTCCCAAGACTCTCCTTAGACTCTCCCAAATCTCTCCTTAGAATCTTCTTAAGCTCTTTTTAGAAGCTCCTTAGAATCTGCTTGACCATTTTCATCCCCCTCTCTCTTTCCTCTTTTTCATCGCCCTGGCTCTCCTACCTATTGTCGATCTCGGAGTCGCGCCGTACACTATGTGGAGATAACCAATTGTCCACTATATTTACGACACCAAATCACAAGCTTAAACTATTGGACTCTTCCTAACATCCAATGCTCAAGTACAACGTCTTTCTAGATGCTGCCTTGATGGCAGTGGTAGGCTACCACTTGGTCATAGCACCATATACCAAAGTAGAAGAATCATTCAACATCCAAGCAGTTCACGATGTGGTAAACTATGGGGTTTTTGGAGTGGACAACTATGATCATATCAATTTCCCCGGAGTGGTTCCAAGAACATTCGAAGGAAGCTTGGTGTTGGGTCTTATCATCAAGTATATCAACTTTTTCACCAGTTTCATTGGCCATGATATGCTTCAAGAAAGAACCCAAGAGAATCTCGTGGGGTTGGCCAGAGGTTTGTTGGGACTTGCCAATATAGCCGGTTTTATTACCCTCAGAAACACTGTCAACGAAATCAATGTTAGAGGCAAGGGCAGAACTCAAGGATTGATTGGATTTTGGTTCCTGGCTCTCCTCCTTACCCAATTCCATTTACTCTTTTACGCTACCAGAACCTTACCAAACTTCGTGGCATTGCCCCTCGTATCCTATGCGTTCTCTAAGATCCTTAAGGGTGATATGACTGGGTTAACATGGTTGGCATTTGTGGGGGTGGTGTTTAGATTGGAAGTGGGTGTACTTGCCGTGATCATCGCCTTTGTGTCATCGTTCTTATTCGGAGAGACCAATTTCATCACGAACATCATTCTTATGATTGGAGGCTCGGTTGTGGGTGCATTCCTGTCGGTTTTGATCGACACTTTTTTCTGGGGTAATTGGACATTGCCTGAATTAAACTCATTCTTGTTTAATATTGTTGAAGGAAAATCTGCCGAATGGGGTGTGGAACCTTGGTCTGCTTACTTTAATAAGTACCTTTGGCAAATTTTCAGACCTCCTGTTATTTTATTCATGGCACTTCCTGGATTAGTGAATGATCCTGCTGAGGATGAGACTAAAGAACCAAAATTCGATAAAAAGGGTGATAGAATTCTTTCACCTGCAAAGAACTCTTTAAGAGTTTTATTCATTTCCTCTCTTTTATTCATTGTTGCCATGTCTTTCCAACCTCATAAAGAATGGAGATTTATTGTTTATGTTATTCCTATCTTCACTTTACAAGCAGCTAACGGAGTGGCCGGAATTGTTGACAAATGGAGAATTAGTTGGTCAAGCAAGTTGCTCACAATTTTATTGGTTGTTGCAACTATTGGTTCTTGTTTCCTGTCATTATTAATGGGATACATTTCTAGTTACAATTATCCAGGTGGAGAAGCTTTACAAGTTGTGAACTCGATTATTGATCAAAACTATGCTAATACCTCTGTGGTGGTCCATTTAGATGTGGCTTCATGTATTTCAGGAATCAATAGATTTGGAGAAATTCACGATGGATTTGTTACTTATGATAAAACCGAGAATGCTACTGAATTATTCGATATCTGGAATGACATTGACATTTTAGTGAAAGAAAATTACCACGATCAAGTGGCTGCTTCCAGTGGTGAAGTTGTGGTTTATGAGGGCAAGAATTGGAAATTGGTACAACCTGTTCCAACTTTCAAGAGAGTTGAAGCTGGCCCAGTTCTTGGATTGATTACATTATTAGTCAGTGGTAACCAATTGCTCCGTTTCTCGATTGCCATTTTAGATGAACTCAAGCGTGGCGAGCCAGAAATCTTAAAGAGCATCTTTAGCTCTTTGGTGGTAACAGAGGAATATTTATATGTTTACAAGCGTGTTTCTAAAGATGAAAATCTCCAAATTAAGCAAGGTAAGGTTGATAACAAAGACATTGCCCATGAAGAAGGTAAGACTCATGAGGTGGATGTTGAAGTGGTAAAAGATGCTGTCAATGAGGAAATTGACAACATCGAAGCTGGTGTTCATTAGATTTATCCTAAAAATTGTAAATAACATAATTTAGTAAATTCATTAAAAGTCGTAGCTTTTATCGGGACTGGGTGAAACGGTGATGAGGTTATTCTTTAAGCGTTCTTTCAATTTCTTAACTGGAGAAAACTTGGGTTGGAATTCTTCATCATCAACTGGAAACATTATTGGAGTTATTCTTCTTAATTTCTTAGCATTTTCTATCACCGACTGTTCATCTTCGATAATGGTGTTTGAAGATTGGCTACCAAATTCGGTGTTATGAAAGTCATGTTCATCTAATATAGATTCATCCTTTAAAGGTTCAAAATTTGGAGGTTTTGGTGGTATCACATTGGAATAACTGGGAAGTTTGGAGCTTCTTGAAGTGTTTCTCCCTACTGTAGATTGAGTCTGTTCTAACAATGTTGGCAATGGATTCTTTGCCAGTCTTGACACGGAAATTTTCGACTCAATTGCTGAATCAGTGGTCCTAAAACTGGGCGATATTACTCGTACATCATTTCTTCGTTTGGGAGTACTCATAGATCTTGGAGATGAAGAATCTCGTGCCCTTTGAAAATGTTTCCTTAATGCTTCAATTCGTTCATTCTTAATTCTCTGATTGGTCTCTTGTAATTTCGTAGGACTAATTGTATCAACTTTTGGGGTTTGAATATTTCTAACTTGTTGTTTCAAAGGAGTAAATAAATAGCTGGAATTTTGCTCTTCATTGGCTATAGCAAATGATCTAGTTAATTTGTTTGCTAATGGTGATTGGTTACTAATCATACTCTGATCGGCATCTTGAAAATCTCCGTCATCTTCACTTTGTTGCGCTTCTTGAAGCTTAAAGTACCAAAGTTCAAACATAGACCGTTTCTTTGCTTGTTGCCATCTATTGGTGAACAAATCATATATTTGCTGGTTTCTTGTCACAAGCTTGATATGTCGGATGGACCATTGTCGAAGCAAAGTCTGTAGTTGTTGGAATTGTTTATTGTCCAAATAGTCATCAGCAAGTTCATTCAAATAAGCACTTTTATTGATGAATTGATCATACCAAATTAACAAAAACTTTTTCATAAGAAGTGAATGATTGAACTCATTGCATTTGCTAATCAACTCGTTGACTTGAGAAGACTTGGAGTGCCAAATTTGAAAACATTTCTTTTGACTTGGTGAATGGCTCACAAATTCATCATATTGAAGACTTAACATGTGATGCTTAGTTTGCCTTTTATTAAACGAATCAATCCAAATACGAAGGAAACGAGATTTGGTTAAGGGCTTTTGGACCTGTTCATTAAAGTATCGAACTTTTGGGTCCATTTTACTTTGAAATCTCAATCCATATTTGGATCTCCATAACTTTAACATCACACCACTGGATAAGTTATCATTAAAATTATTCCTTGCTAATACTTGATTGGCCTTGCGAATCATTAAACTGTTGATTCTATAATTCTCTTGTAAAATTGTATTATAGTACTTTCTTTGTAGGTTCAAATCTGCGGTTAGCTCATATTCATTGATATTACTGAAGGCATTGGCCCAAATTATCAAATGTTTTTGAGTTAAGTTATTCCTTTCAAATGATAATGATTTTTCCTGTAATTCATCGACCAATGTCAACTTGTTTATCCATGAGTTGAAGCAAAATACCATTTCATTATTATACTTCGACTTTAGTTGAGCTTTAAGTTTGAATTCCAACTTCCATTTCTTGAAGTATGAATTCAAGACGAATGATTTCTCCACTGCTGTTTCACGAGAGACAACTAATAATTTTTGCATTCTCCAAATTTTGAATGTCTTCTTCAATAACATTTTTCTGTCCATTTCATAAGCCAATTGTTGGTGATCTTTGCTTTCGTTCCAATAACGGAAATATTTAGTCTTTAATGATGATTCTTTATCCTGGTCCCATTTCCGTAAATTCCTTCTCAAGTGAAGTTGTTTCTCCCAATGACTTTTAAAAATATATTGCAACAAAGTTTTATCATTTCTTGAGCGGACTTCATGGGAAATTGTATTTAACTTCTTTTTGTCTTTCCATATTTTGAACGATTTTTCCTGATTCCATACTCTCTCTAACAAATGAAGCTTAGCAAGGTCTTTGATACCATTTTTAGTATTTATGTTCGCATTTGATATGGTCCTATTATACCATTGATCCCAGTATAATTTGATCAAAATCAGCAGTCTATTATTGATATTTTTACTCAAACAAGCAATAGACAATTCTTTTAGTTCACGATTGTATTCATATTTTTTTATGATTTTTTCATAACCTAATTTTTTTAATCTATTCTGATTGAAGTCTAAAGCCTTTTCATCAGTGATGGCATTATTTTTTGAAGTCTTAGACCAGCTAAGAAAATATTTCTTCAAGAATAATGTCGAAGAGAATTGTTGCATTTCACTAATTCCTGAAAGGTTATTGATCCATTTACCATAAAATGTCTTGAAAAGTAACAAATGTGAATGGAATTTTGCTGCTTCGAGATCCAAATTAACAAATCTTTGCTTTTTACCAAACCATATCTTCAAGTATTTCTTTTGTAGAATTAATGTATTGGTGGTGGCTAATTTATTCTGTGAATAATCCTCAATCTCTCTATATCTTTTGATTTTATCCTGCCATAAGTTGAACACCCTATGTTTAATACTCAAGTTCTTGTAGAATTCAAACATGGATATCCTCATCAATATCGTGGAAGTTGCATTATCATACTGTGATAATTGCTCATGCATGCTATGAAATGTTAAGACTGACAGCTTAATACTGCCATCATCAGGTATCTCTTCATTTTCATAATCAACAATTCTATTCAATAAGGTGACTATTCCTTCAACATATTTCAAATCCAGGGAGTCCAGCATAGTTGGAAGTGTATCGTACATCATCTTGAGGTAATACCTGAACTTATCCGGGAATTTAACATCGAAGTTCAATTGGAATTCATTGAGAAGTGGAATTATTTCTTTCAAATTTTTGTATAAACGAATCTGGTCCTGCTTAGAATATGGGTGATTAAACGAAACGTCATCCCCCGCTTCAACAGATTTATCAAGAAACTGTGATTCCATAGAATTCAATGAAGTTGATTTTGGCTCAACTAGAGGCTCTTCAAAAGGACCTGTTTCTTGATTTCTATTCATGTCTGGAAATATGGCTATACTTGAAAGCACCTTCTCATTAATTGATTTGAACTTGTTTGGTAAAATAACGAAACCATTGGATTCAGTCAAAAAGAAATTCATAAACTTTTCTAATTTCAATTCTTTATATTCAAAACTGTCAATATCAATGAATTGGATATTCTTTTGTTTCTTGAATAAGCTGATTATTATTCTAGCATAACTCTTATAGTCTATGTCGTTAAAATCTTTCAAGCTAATGACTTTCAAAATTGCATTGTAGATGGACTTTAAATCTGAGGAATTGGTTTCAAATTTGGAGTGATGTGAAGCTGGTGCTATATCATCATAGCTGAAGATTGAGTCATCAGAGTCAGAGTCATTCCTTTGGGGATCTATTTCACCAGAGATGATATCTTCGATGAAACTCGCCATTTGTTGAGTATCTTCATCCGTTATTTCATTCAATTGGGATCTCATATGGGAAAAAAATTGCATTTCATCATAAAGACATTTCAGAATAAATGCTAACAATTGCTTCTCGGACTCTTCTTGAAACTTTATAAAGAATTGTAATAAATGGGATAATTTGGTTAAGATGATTGAATAAGTATCCTTGATTCGTATTGGGCGCTTGCCCTTAATATTTGTTAACAATTGAATTAATGGTTCAAGGCTAGAATTGCTTGTATGTAACTCATTCTTGTTGAATGACTTGACAAATTGAACGAGATTTATACTCAGGGAGGAAGATTGATGGATTGGTGAGTTGAAACATAAAAATTCCACCAGATCAACTGGTGATTGTTCGTGATTGGAATCTTCTAAGGTCAATTTGAAGTATGATTTCCCTTCATAGTTCAATACTCGTATCACATCTTGAACGGTTTGTTTCAAGAGATTCTCATATTCATCTTGTTGGTTTTCAAGGCCTAACTGATGGAGATTTCTCACTGTTTGGTGTAGAAGCTCGGGTAGCAGGTCAGGCATTGGGAAAGTCACCTCCTCATATGAATCAAATCAAATCTATGGCTATTGATGAGGTTTGATATTGTTATTGTACCCTCGATTTTAAATAGATTTTTTCCCCGGAACCTACCCTCGAACCCACCCTCGTATTTACATCGAGGGTACCTTCTAGTACTAATGAGACTGATATTTAATCCGGATCTAATTTTAGCTTAATATCCCCATAATCTACCATTCACTATTAAATCAACTATATTTACTTCTAGTTTTATAAGGAGTTACCTATATTGGCCAAGGGAAGGGTTAATTTCATCTACTCCAATATCAGTTCTAAGGACTTACACGTCAAAGATATGGATCCTCATAAGCGAAGATCCACCAGTTATGACCAACAACGAATTAAGTTACCATTCGTTAATACCAATGGATCTCGGCTAAGCCTTAATACAGAAGCAGCCTTTGGTCATCGTAACTTCTCCGATGGAATTGTTACCGCCAGAATGTCGAGTTATTCCACTGATCGATTGGCCACCACTTCCCAAAGTGCTCAAGAACTCTATTCAAAGGATAAATTTAGGCCTCCAGACCTTCAGCTCGACTCAAGATTCCCTGTGGAACCCCCAGGCGTGACATCCCCGGACTTTTTTGACTTTGGCCTTAAGAAAGAAGATTCTGGTGAAACAGTACACGAGAATGAAGAACAGAAAGAACTGCAAAACCATCAAGAACAGCAAAAACAGCAAAAACAGCAAAAACAGCAAAAACAGCAAAAACAGCAAACCTTGAAAGTTGAACCATTACGAGAATCATCTTTATCACCCAAGATCAAGGCAGAAGAAACCACCTTCAGCTTTTCTGAACAGAATGATTCAAGTAATCAATTCACGTTGGGGAAAAATGTACCATATCCTTTAATGCTACCTCCATTACAGCCACGAAATTACGGTTTGGAACATCCTGACGATGAATCAATGAAGCAAGAGTCTCCGGTTCATTCAATTGCAACTAGCTTGAATTCTAACACCATTGGACTGATTATTGGTGGATACAATTATAGCAGCAGTTCTGTGGAATTAGGCAAATATAATCTGGAATTAAGCAAATACAATCTGGGAAATACCAAATCTCAAGACTCTATCAAAAGGATATCTGAAACTAAACCATCCGATAGTGTTCAACCTGGTCACCAACAACTTCATGTGAGAAATGGTTCCGAATCGTCCACCATCTCAACGGTTTCTTCCACTTCTACCATCACTGACAAGGCTAGTAAAGATAAGAGGTTTGTGCGATACGCCATGAACACACAATCTTTAGTCAATCCTTCAATCCGTTGGCAAATAAGTAATGTATTGAAATGGCTTGATATGCATAATTTCAATTCATCATGGAAGGAAACATTTAAAAGAAACGAAATATCTGGAAACAGATTTTTGGAGTTGAGTAACTTTGAAAAAGATTCGATTATTTGGAAACAGTTTACCAAATTCTTGACATTTGATGAATTTTCTAATGTTGAAAGATTTATTGAGCTCTTGAGATTGGAAATTCATCATGAGGCCGATGAGGCTAACCAGCCTCAATCTCGGAAGGGCTCTAGTGAATACCTGTCATCATCATACATTAGCAATGGCTCCACCTTGAAGTCTGAGAATCGGAAATCTACACCTATTTTCAACAAATTTCCAGCAATCTCCACAGCTTCTTCAACTGAGTCGAACTCTAATTCAACTTTGAGCATTCTGCAGGCTGGACCAAAGCAGCGACCATTTTCATATATCGATCCCAGTACTAAGAATAAAGAAATTGCCAATTCTCCATCACATCATAAGTTTTTCAAGAAGCATATTCGAACTTACTCAAATGATGGATCTAAAGACTCAACATCATTTTCTTCAAGTACAAGTGAATTAACCAAACAAAGATCTTCTAGTTTCTTGAAAGCACAACCCAACCCCAACCTACAACAACCAAAGAAGGGATTGTTTAGTACTTTGAGAAAGTATGGTGGAGATAAAGCTGCGGAGATTGTCAAGCAAGTGTCTTCATCTTCATCGTCTACTACATCTAGAAATATTAGTACGGCAAAGAATAGATCATTCTCGAATATTAAGGACCTCAAACGTGTTCCACCTCCGGATTTAATGATAAATGATAATGTGTTGAACGTTGAAACTTTTTGTGATACTGAAAGAAAATCGCTTGATAGTGGAACCATGTTGATTTCACCAAATTCAGTGAGCTCCGGTGGAGGAGAAGATACTACATTACTTATCGAAAGGAAAGTGTCCTCAGAACGTCCTGTGTCTCCGTTAAGAGAAGAATCTGAAATATTGGATGATATCTATTTACCTCAGCCATTGAAAATGTGGGATAGTGAATGCATTGTATTGGTAACAAAAGATCACTATCAATATACCAAGGTTCATTTTGTGATTGCAGACTATGAATATTATGAAAGAGTCAAAATCAAAGTCATAAAGGCTTTAGATATGATTAATATTGGTAAAATTACTTTCCATTTAACTGATTTTAATTCTAAAGAAGGAAATGCTTTACCTGAAGATATTCTTCTCAAATTGCTTAGGAAAAAACAAGCTTCTAAATTAATGATCAAACAAGAACTTGCTTCACCCTCGGAGACTAATACATTTTCAACCACATCATCTGATTCCAAATCCTTTGAAATGTTTGGTGATAATAATGAAGGAACTGTATACCCGGCAACACCACAATATTTGTTACAAAACTCTACTGATTCTAAGGTTGATTATCTTAACTTTAAAGAAAGTACAGAAAGATTTCCTGTTGATCGCTCCATGAGAAGAAAACTGAATAGTGATATCAAACAAAAGAATGATAATTTTTTTCCTTTAAAACTTCCATTCCCAGTGAATAAAAGAAACAGTGAAAACCCAAAAGTTTCTTTATTACTGATTAATACATCTCAACTTGATGATTCTAGAGTGAGAGTGACTCCATCACCTGCTAGCTCGAACAATTCTTTTAGAGTGATTAGAAAGGAAAGAAGTGTTATCGATTTTGATAAAAGAAGAAAATCACCGTACGAAACCAATCCTCCAAAGTTGATTCCAAATATTTATTCTTCTTCTGTTTCTGATCAACTCAAATCACCAATATCAGCTACAACAGTTCATACATTGCGGGATGATCCTAATCGTAATTTTACTCATGAAAAGAATTTGGATTCAGAAAGAGGTGGTAGTATCATTGCTAAAAGAGCAGCTCCTCCTCCGCCACTTAGTAAAGCTCTGAGTTTCAAACGGACTGAATCTGTTCTTCGAAAAAAATTATCAGGTAAGGGTGAAGAATTCATGAAGAAGTCTTCATTAAAGAGACTCTCGTCTGTTAGATCTAAAGAAATAGATCCATTCCGTGAAAATGAAGTATCATTTGCACTGGTTCCAAGTTTCAATGCTAACTCTTCATCAGATCATGTTAAAGAACTTGAAACTAAAAAAGTAAATGTTGAAGATGATGACGATGATGACGATGATGATGACGATTTCTTTGTCAAGCCATTAAAAAAGAAACCATCATCTACTAATACAATAGAAAATACAAGCAAGTCTGGTGAAGTTCAGAATAAGCTGGAAAAAAACCTTGATGAAGAAGAAGAAGAGGACTTTTTCATGAAACCAATGACAAAACAGAAGCTGACGAACCAACTCCAAAATCAATCTCAAAATCAATCCCAACCCCAAAATCAAAATCAAAACCAACCAGTTAAAAATATTGAAGTTCGTAAAGGTAAAATGGATGTTAGGCCACCTGTTGAAGTGGTCTATGATAACCTTGAGAAATATTTCCCTTACACTAATCTTGATAAGCCCATCATTGAAGACTCGCCAGACTCACCGGTGGTGAACTTGAAAGATCAAAAGTCTATTCCTGATAGGAAACCAACCATTGCCAGAACTTTTTCAAGTGCAAATATATCACCAGCTCATCCAAACACGGTGGATTCAGGAGATGAAATTTTCTACTCTGAAAACCAGGCCCCTAAACTCAGTCGTCGTCGGATGAAGACCATTAGAATCGTGGCCAATGAAGCTCGTCGTAAACGATTGGAAAACCAACGGTCACCACCTACTACTAACACCAGTAGATTCCCCGATAGTAATACTGGAGGAATGGAACTTACCAGATCAAACACTAAAATGTGGGGTCAAAAAGTGGTTGAAGTCACATCATCAGAAATTGAACAAGGATTCGTTAGTAAACTTCGAAATAATATTAATGGACAATTTGAAGAGATTGCTTGGATTAAAGGTGAATTGATTGGACGTGGTTCTTTTGGTGAAGTTTACTTGGGATTAAATGTTACTACCGGTGAGATGTTGGCAGTGAAGCAAGTGGTGGTAAATCCTGGAGTAAACAATTCTAATTACGATGGAATTGATGCCATGCACAAAGAAGTGGAAACCATGAAAGATTTGGATCATGTGAATATTGTACAATATTTGGGATACGAGCAAAAGAATAACATTTACAGTTTATTCTTAGAATATGTCACCGGAGGGTCAATCGCTTCATGTATGAAATCATTTGGACGTTTTGAGGACCAACTCATTCGATTTATTACCAAACAAGTGTTGTTGGGATTAGAATATCTTCATTCCAATGGGATTCTTCATCGTGATTTAAAAGCTGATAATTTATTATTGGAAATTGACGGCACTTGTAAGATCTCGGATTTTGGAATTTCCAAACGTTCTCAAGACATTTATGTTAACAATGCCGAGATGTCTATGCAAGGTACGGTATTTTGGATGGCTCCTGAAGTGATTGATAGTATTGTTGAGAACAAGAAGCAAGGATACAGTGCCAAGGTAGATATTTGGTCTTTGGGGTGTGTTGTTCTAGAAATGTTTGCTGGAAAGAGACCATGGTCAAATGAAGCAGTGATTAGTGCAATCTATAAAATCGGTAAGACCAAGTTAGCACCTCCAATTCCTGACGATATTTCTCATTTGGTTTCTAAAGAAGCTAAAGACTTCATTAATCAGTGTTTCACCATTGACCCTGAAGAAAGACCTACTGCGCAAAGTTTACTTCATCATCCGTTTATGATATGTGATGAAAAATTCTCCTTTTTGGAAACCCGATTAGCTCAACTGATCAAGTTTAATTCACGTAAAAGTGTCAATAGAGAATAAATAGAAATTTTGACTCTTCATTCAAATACAGGATTAAATACTATATATACTAGATTAAGTTTATACTAGTAATAACTTCGTATAATATTATCACAATGGGAATCTAGGTTATATGCATAGTATTCTAACTATTAATTTAAGATATGTGCATAGCATTCTAACTATTAATTTAAGATATATACATGGTATTCTAACCAAGAAATTTAAGCTATGTAAAATAGTATTCTAACTAATTACTTTGAGTTATATACATAGCATTCTAACTAAGCAATAATCATATTCAATTCATATAATATGCTTTATAATGTAATAATAAGATAGAGTTAACTTTGCATCTTTATTAAATATTTAGCATATATCTATGTAGACTTCCTGAGGTATATGTTTCAATGATCTATAAAGAATATCTCAAACCTTTAAATGTAATTAAGTGTTTGAGTTGATTCTCTCCATTGAATCGATATGTAATCTCTTTGTGATTTAGAATCAATATGGGATTATACTCTCTTCCTCATATTTATCAATTTTATATATTTTATCAATTTTCACAAATTTCACATATTTCATAATTTTAATAATCTGAAGATTATAAAAGTTTTAATACATTGTCTTGTACTTTTATTCAGTATTCAATAAAGTTTGATTCTTAATAAGATTAGAATTGAAAATAAAATTCATTGGTATCAGAAACAGTCTAAAATTCAATGAAATTTAAAAGATTAAATTCTATTCTACTTCCAATTCTTTGTCACTTGTTATTTCCCCTACTTTAACAAGATTAGCAAGTACATATTTTACTATAAGATTTTATTCGATTAATTTCATAGATTTCATATAAGATGTAACCAAAATGCCTTCTTTATAAAGATTAATTCATGGCACTATTTTAAATGCCCAGGTTAAGTAATCTTTAGAGTATATACTAGAATCAATATACTAAAGCTAAGTGACTCACATCCCTTGTACAAACTTGGGATGGTGAGTTCCAAAAAATGACGTAACGAATAATTTGGTGATTTCATGTTTGCTTTCATGTGAGAATCAGGGCACAGTAGAAATTCAACCAACTCATCTGAATCAACCAAACTCATCGGAACCTACATACAGTTCTACTTCTCATCTTCCTCTCTAGCATCTCTTGCCATCTCTTTTCTTCCTCTTATCTTCTCTCTTGACTTCATCTTGGTTTATTCTTGTCTTATCTCTTTTATTCTATCTACATTGATGTATTCCGAATGTATTACTATGTACAATTAGTTCACCTTCAACTCATCAATCATCAACACCGTTTGATATGGCTCCACACCAAAGGTCTTCAAACGACGACATCTTTGCTTCTTACGGTAGACCTCGTAGTATGGCTCACGAGTGATTTCTACCACACTGGCTGTTAACAGGTATGTATCCACAGGAATGCCATTTTCATCATTATAAGTATACTCCGGAGATCCCAAGGTCACGACATTGTCCAACCTCAACTTGTCACCCACCTGGACGTTTTTCATGCGATACGGCAAGTAAACCTTGTCGCCTTGAGTCACCATGTAAGGCATATTGTGCATCTTGAAAACGGCATACAAATGGTTGGAGCCGTTAGAGTCGAGCTTGAGTGCTTGAAGTTGGCTTGAGCCGCTAGCCATGCTGGCCATGCTGGCACCAGATGTGTTGATGGTGGTGTTGCCCACTGTAGAAGTGCTAGCCAAGGTTCTGGTCAAGCTGGTCAAGGTCTTGGTACCTGACATGCGAAGGCAGGAACTCACCATACGAGCAGGCAGTTGCTGCATCATCATTCTTCGGATCATCATATTATGGTTTTGCAAGAATCAACGAGGAAGCCTGTTCACTTATAAAATCAACCACCAGCTTATTGGTCTATGTTTGATGCCTCTAATCCGAAAGGTTAGTTTCCTTCTCACACTTGGTGAGTTTGTACGTCGCGCGACCTTTGTGTCACAAAAAATTTTCCCTAACATCAACATGGACGACATTTGGGCGAGCTAGGAGATGTACTAAGGCTTGTGTTCTCTCGCCACTAATTATCTGCCTATTTGCATATTTCGTCATAACAGGAACTTCCTAGTCGACTGCCGACCTCGTGATTGATTCGGCCCTGTTGGAATTCCCTTTCTTGCCCTATTCCCCTTGTCGTTTCCGTTACTGATCCCTTTCCTTTCATACCACCTACCGTTTAGTGTTGGGGTTAATTTATTGAATCAGTTATACGTGTTAGCATCCCATGTCGGGCTCGTTTTGGAAGTTCAGCAATGGCTTCACGTCATTGTCCAATATCCTGACGTTTTTAGAGAATCATTCCATTAGTCAAGACCATGGTGAGGCACTGTACGAAAGTACTTACCAAGTACTTTTAAAGCTATTGGATGAAAATGACCTTTTACAAGAATTGCTTTCTAATAATCCAATGTTACTTGAATTCTTGAGAGAAGAAGAAGTTTTGGCCATGTTAGTGGATTTAGTCATTAATGAAGGTGACCCAGCTCGTCTAGCATTAGAGGATCCCTCATTACCATCTGATGAAAAACCCGCACCAGAGACTAACGCCACTGACTCTACTGAAGACTCCACAGCTTCAACCGAACCCGAAACCCCTGAATCAGATCATGATGATTCTACTGAAGAACAAGATGATTCTCATAATGATTCTCAAGAAGATCCCGATGAAGAATCTGAAGAAGAAAAGGCCATTCGTAGAGCTACCATTGCTGCAGAGATTTTAAGTGCAGATGTTTGGTCTTTAACTGATACGGTGATGGAATCCACTCTGAATTTGAACAAGCTCTGGTCAATCTTAGATTCAAAAGACCCACTTTCAATTAACTTATCAACATACTTCATGAAAATTATGGAACATTTATTAGATATGAAATGTGATGAAATGATATCATACCTCATCGAGAATCAAACCTCTCTCGTGGACAAATTTATGAATCATCTTTCTAATTCTCCTCTCATGGACTTTTTGCTTAAATTAATTTCCACAGATAAACCAGATAATTCTACTGGTATTATAGATTTCTTGCAAAATCAGAATTTAATCACTCATCTTATTAATGCTTTGGACATCACCGATGAGAACAACAAACCAATGGAGAATCATGAGGCATTACTTGTCCGTCAATCTTCGGCTGCTGATTTCCTTAAAGCTTTAATCACCATTTCAGCTAATTCGACCACTGATAATTCAACCATTGGTCCAAGCGAGTTGACTCGTGAATTAGTATCCCATGAACAAATGTCTCACTTGTGTCATATCATGTTGAAAGGTGGTTATGCCTTGGCTAACGGTGTTGGTATCATCATAGAAATCATTAGAAAAAATAATTCTGATTATGACATTCTTCCTGTTTTATACATCACATTAGAAACTCATCCTCCTACCGGAAGAGATCCTATCTACTTGGGTCACTTGTTGAAAGTTTTCGGTGGTAAAATCGATTCATTCAATCGTTTGTTGATGAATGATGTTTTCAGTGAAGATGACAGGAAACTTAAAACTCCTTTCGGAGAAATTGAGCCACTTGGTTTTGAAAGATTCAAGATCTGTGAATTGATCGCAGAACTTTTACACTGTTCAAATATGGCTTTACTCAATGATAATAAAGGTTTTGAAGTGGTTAAAGAAAGAGACGAATTAAGAAATAAGATGAAAGAATATGACCCAATTAGTTTCAAATATAATGAAGTGATCGTACTCCCTAAAGATCAAGAGTTTGACAATCATTCCAATAACGAAACTGACAACGTTAGTAAAGTCAAATCCGATAATGATGATGAATATGTAAATGACACTATTGATTCTTTCAATTCAAAATTACAAAATGAAGGTGATTCCATTGTTCAGCATCCACATGAACATGATGATGACGAGGAAGAACCACATGCCAATGCCAATCTCACTGAAGAACAAATTAGAGCAAATCCTGTCATTGGAGATTTCTTGAAGATCTCTTTATTTGACACTCAAATTGTTACCAACATCTTATCCATGTTCTTCAAATTTCCATGGAATAATTTCTTGCATAATGTCGTGTTCGATATCGTGCAACAAGTACTCAATGGTTCTATGGGTATTGGTTTCAACAAATTCTTAGCAATTGATTTATTCCATTTAGGTGATATCACCAACAAAATTATCGAGGGTCAAAAGTTATGTACTGACTATGAAGAAAGTCATAATGGTTTGAGACTTGGGTTCATGGGTCATTTGACTTTAATTGCCGAAGAGGTAGTTAAATTCATCCAATTATATCCTGCCAATACTTTGAGTGAACTCATTGATGCCAAGGTTGAGGATGATGTATGGGAAGATTATGTCAGTAATGTGTTGTATGATACAAGAGAAAAGTATAACGCCATCTTAGGAGGTGGAGAAGAAGATGAAGAAGATGACGAAGATGACGAAAACAATACATTTGATGAAGGATTAGGTGAAATTATTGAAGAAGTTAAAACAGGTTTAGTCTTTAATGATGTCACTGATCGTGAATTAGATGGAACTGATTATGAAGAAGTTCATTCTGAGAACAAATTATCCACAGAAAAGACTAAAGCAGATAAAGATCGTCTTGATAGTGATGAATCAGAGTCTGATGATGATGATCATTTTACTAATTACATGTCGCATCAATTGTTCAATACAGCTTCCACAGAAATTTCTCCTAATGTTGATTCAAAAGACGAAAAAATTTTGAGAGTTAAGAATAATAAGGATGAACCTCACCAATTAGAACCTTTAATTGATGATGATGACGAAGATTATATCGATCCAAATGATGATGGTATGTCATATAAAAAATCAAGTCCGTTATATGATGCCACAGGTTCATTATTACATACTCCGGTAAACGAAGAGGACGAATTCAGCGAGGATTCAAGCTCAAGCTCCTCAGACAATGATGATGATGATGATCTCAACATAGAAGATGATGGTGAAGCCTCAACCAAGCTTACTAGAGCTGCTAGTCAAGGTTAAATCCGTCCACTGATGATTAATGAGTGTATTTGTATTTTATTTCATGTCCTTACGTCATTATGATGATCCCTTCCGCCCCCACCATTCCTCTAGATCATTTGGCTCATCCATGCTACACGAAACTCCTGATGACATTCTTTAATTAATAATTACATTTCATTGATTTCTATGTACCGTAACCATAAAATTAATATGCAGCGAATTCAGCACTAGGCTTTCTTCCTTCTCTTGCTAATGGTGGTAATTCCACAAGTTCAGAATCGATCGATGTTGATCTTACTCTAGGAACTCCACCTTTAGTTGGAACTCCACCCATTAAACCTTTACTCATTGCCAAACCAGATGATCTTTCATTCATTTGACTATCATAGAATTCATCTTCAATGGGATGCATCAACACCGTATTGTTACCGGTGATGGTAAGTAAGGAATTTGTTGGAACACAAATCCAGTCACCTCTTTCAAATGTTAAAGGTTCACTGGCCACGAAAATCACATCTTGAGAACGATTAAGTCTTTCCATCTTAAAAAGTCCTGGTTCATACTCAAAGAACCTCGAGCCAGTACTAAAATGCAATGACGCTGCCTCGTCTGTTTTGGAAGTGATATAACGACTTATCACAATAGACTCACCATCTGTGACGGCAAAATTCATCAACGATGGTTCATCGGTGATCTCCACTTGCCATTTTTTGATGAGCTCAATGGTGGTAAGTAATGCTTGTCTCAAGACGTTATGACTGAACTGGGCTTTTTTGTCACCTGGATTGAATCCCATATTATGAAGTGTATTTAGATATAATGCAAAGCAACATTCAGAATCGGTGGCACCTTGAATGAAAAGAAAATATTCATCTTCCAAATGGTCAATAAGTTTCCGTTTCAACTTGTTGAAGCTTGAGATACCTCCATTATGCATAAACATCAACTTTCCATAAGCAAAAGGATGACAGTTGGTTTCAGAAAGAACACCCTGAGTGGATGCCCTAACGTGTCCGAAAACCAACCGCGACTTTGTACACAGCGATAAGTTGTTCAAGTTGACGTTGTTCCAAGCCGGAGTGATGGCCTTGAAAATACATGGCTCGTTTGTTGAATAGTAGCCAACCCCAAACCCATCACCATTAATGGGGTTTCTCATGTCCAAACGAAGTCTGGAATCGAATGACTGGTTGATAATCGAGTGTGCTGGCTTGGTGAGAAGTTCAGAGAGCACCATGGGCTCTCTGCCCTTATAGATCATAAAACGACACATGGCTCAAGAATAGGGCCATAGTGTCATGATAAGACCTGTACCCTTAGTGTCACGTGCGATGTCATGTTACATGACTCCATAGTTTTCCCCAACATGCCATGCTATGCAGTATGGCGCGGGAGTTGTGAGGTAATGTGTTGCAAATAATGTTCAACCAAGAGAGAAATTGTGCTGCAAATGTGTTGGTGATCAACCAAGAGACAAATCAAGGACTATTTGAGGGTATTTGGAACAAAATAGGAACTAATCTGATGTTCAGGAAGACAATACGAACTAGCCTGAGTTCAGGAAGATTTGGGGATCACCTAGACTGATTTTTGTCTCTGAATTCGAGAGTTAAAGGCCGTTACAATTCAACATTTGAACACACAAGTGATGGAACCACTTGAACCAATGAACCAATGAACCAGGATGCTCATGAATCCCACGGAGCCAAATAAATACAACCTGTATGGTACAATCATGGCAGAAAGTACTGGTTAGCTCGAGTGATACCTCATTTCTTGGATTTGTGTGTTCCCTTTGATGGTCAGAATCGATTCAACAACTTACTGCTTAAACGCCACTAGAATGATTCAGTAGAATAATCTTTCGTTGTGGCTCAAACATTCCACAAGAGCCCCAGATTGAAGGAAAACACACACAAGTTACGTTTCTAACCAACGAATAATCAAAACTTTCAACAACGGATCTCTTGGTTCTCGCATAGATGAAGAACGCAGCGAAATGTCATAAGTAATATGAATTGCAGCCTTTGTGAATCATCGAATCTTTGAACCCACATTGCCTTGAGATATTACAGTATGAAGTTGGTACTGGAAAACATCACAAATAGAAGCAATTCTAATTGAACCCAAAAAGCCATGAAATTAATTTGTTGTTATCTTGAACTTGCATCAGCCCCATAACCACTTCTGATGATATTTTTTCTCCTGTGTGATCTATCGGATGAACTCCGTTGGTGTCTCGGCTAACTACCAAAATAGATTGATTTTGTGTCATAATAATATAACCCCAAGTCATCTATCTTATTACCAAATGAAGAGTATCTAGTGGTAACAGTCACATCTTCTTCAATTGTCAATTGAAAAGATCATGGAGAAATTCAAGCTCAAAATTCCATGGATTCCGATTCCCTTTTCCCTTTTCCCCTTTCCATGACATCCGTTTGGTCTGTTAAGTATGGACTTAAGCCATGATTACCCGTGCGACATCGAGTCATCCGAATATACTTCCGAAAATCGTCTCAGCATGCTACTTCACAGCACCACCAATTGTTGGTATCATTCATCCAATTACCCCAGCATCCGCCAGTCAATGGCATACCGGAGTGAGTCGGAACGTTGGTTAAAGAGTTAGTGGGTCGCTTCCTTTCTTCCGAGGGTATTCACCGGGATGATCGTCAGAAGATGTCGCACATCCCTTAGCCCGCACGGGGTATCACGGTGGTTATACTCCGAGGGGAAACTATAAAAACATGTCAGTCATCCTGTTATTAACTCCATCAATATTTATTAAGAATAATCCTTTGCATCATTAACTTTCTGCTCAACTTCAGCACCAATTACTTTCTAACCAATTGAAATCACCACCATTGAGATAATGTCGCTCTTCAGAACCTTACAACACTCTCCTGCCACCATAAGCATCTTTCATAATAATAAAGTGCCACTTTCTTCACACCTTTACCAAATCTTGGAGAAGGCCGAAAACAAACTGGATGAGAAATTCCGTATTGATTTGATGGCTAATAAGATGCCCACGTTTGATCAATATCAAACCATCGCTGCCAATTGCGTCAATTCAACCTCTACCAGAACTGCATTGAACGAATGCTACCCATTCTTGCATGATAGAAACCACAGAAGTGATAACACTAGCGTTACCGTACGTGGAGTGGAGCCTACCAAAGTGTTCAGTGAACATGAATATGAGATCATTTCCGAAGTTTTCCACAATAGCATCAATAATGAGCATAACGAAGATTCGGCTGATCCTGTTCATATATTCGAGGCACCATTGGTTGTGGACTGGGACAATAATATGATTGCCCGGACCGAGGAGCAGCTCAAGGCCATCTTAGATAAGTACAATTGATGGATGGCTCCTGTATATAGATCCAGCTTATAAAGTCCACAACAGTAAATGGGGACTATCTAATGCAAAATAATGACATTAACTACCCAGTAAAGCCAACCAATAACAAACTAAACAATTGATTCTGAAATGATGTTAGGTGACAAACCACGTTAAACCAACTACCCTAAATCAGTTACTAAATTTTTCGCTAAAATCTCGCTAAACCCCACTAATACCAAAGAAACTATACCAAAGAACTATACCAAAGAAACTCCCAATCCCTACATAATAAGACATTAGAAACACAGTAAAAGAACCAAAACCTTCAACATTAGAAAGAAAATTAGACAATTAGAAAATTATGTGAGCCAATTTACTCACTATGAATCATTTAGCTATATAGAGATGTCAGTATCCCCCACTGTTTTAGCTTTGCCAGATATCTCTTCTTTGATTTATTCAACGTTGGTAATTTTGGATCTCTCCCTAAATCTGCATGGAATGAGGTACTTTAATGCTTTCATTGTAAGTGGTGAATCCTATACTTGACTTGGGACCATTAACTTGCTCACTATGCTTGATATAATTTCCAGTAGATCTCTTCACTATTTACTTCTTCATTGGTTGACTCATACGTGTTATTGTCTCTATCGTTGTCACCGTGTATGCTCCCTAAGATCAGCTCTCTAATTCTTTTTCTCTAATTCCAATTCTATTTCTATTTCTATGTCTCTTTCTATTTCTATGTCTCTTTCTATTTCTATGTCTCTTTCTATTTCTATGTCTATTTCTCTGACACCCCACAATACACGCATATATCACTGTGCGCTCCACTTAAATTCTTAATTTTCTACTTTGTCCCAACATTTCTTCTCTGATAATGTCCACCTCCCAGTCTCCAGCACCCACTAACAAGTGGTTGATTGCTTATAATTCCATCTCCGCCTCATTATGGTCCATCGTGCTCATCAACACCATCGTCGGATACGCGGTGTTTGGTCAACCAACATTGTTTGACACCACCAACAAGTTCACCATCGCGGTTCAATGTTTGGCAGTCACTGAAATCTTCAATTCCGCCGTGGGTATAGTCAAGACTCCACTCATGACTACCGCTGCCCAAGTTTTCTCCAGACTTGCGGTAGTTCTCGGTATCTTCACCGTGTTGCCCAACTCTCCCGCAAACTACCACTGGGTTTATGTCACCGTGTGTTTAAGTTGGTCCATCACCGAAGTTATCAGATACTCTTTCTACGCCGTGTCATTGAAGGGAGAAGGTGTTCCATACTGGTTAACTTGGTTGAGATACTCCACCTTCTTGGTGTTGTACGTTACTGGTATTTCCTCCGAAGTGGCCATTTTCTTGATGTCACTTAACGAAGCCGTGGCAGTGGTGGGTAACTGGTACTACTGGTCCCTCATCTCCATTTGCATCATTTACATTCCAGGAACTTATGTTCTTTATGGTTACATGGTGAGACAAAGAAGAAAAGTGTTAGGTAAAGTCAAGTCTACCAAAAAGACTCAATAGACTCAATTGACTCAACAAGCCTTTTTAACCTTTTTGTAAAATATCTATTACTGATGTCTATTATGCAATCTCTTTAATGCTTTCGATCCACTTAATTAATTTATCAATATAATCAAGAATCGTATCTTCGTCAATGAACTCAAAACTTTCTTTGGTTTTGTTCAGTGTATTACCTCCTAATAATGAACCAAATAATCCATTACTTTTTTTGGGGGGTTTCGGACTCTGTTTGTTCTTCTCAAAAACAACTCTAAACCCAGTGCTGATAAAAATCAGATCATATTTCACCATTAATTTGGTCAAGATCTTGGTCACAAGATAATTTGGGGTATAATTGTACCATCTTAAATCCCAACTTATAAGTTTCATAACATTAAGCATGATGATTTCTAGAGTAAGATGTTTGTTTTCCAAATTGTCCATAAAAGGTTTATAAAACTGTTTCGACAGCTTTAATACAAGTTTAGCACTGAAAAATTTCATGTCATAATCATCATTAAATGAATCGGTGTTTGAATCAGTTTCATCACTCAAAATAAATTCATCATAAATTTCTAGCAACTTGACTATTCCAAAATAATCAAGTCCTCCTTCAATAGATGTTCCCATGACACTTGTAATTAAACTGGTTACAGATTCTTCCAAATTATATTTCACTGACCAACTTAATAATCCGATGGTTTCCCATTGAAGGGCACTATGCTGCTGATCCAAATCATTAGAAGAAATCAACATCAACGTCTTGAGATCTTCATATACCACAAGAAATAATTGATCTAACCATTTTTCACATGCCACATTGGTCATTGTAGAATTTAACTTTGTATTATTAATAACAAATTCACCTTCAGTATGTTCAATATTCGATTTGAAGACTTTTTCCTTTAATTTAACAATATTATCCCATCCTACCATAGCAACGAAAAATGATAACAAATCATAGCATTTACCCCATGTTGATTTTTGTTGAAAATCCAAGATGGAAAAACTTAATGATCCAGAAGATTGAGAAGAAAAAATATTCTTTATAGATGATGGACCAGTGAGTTTGATTAACGAAGGATCAACCGAAGAAATCTCTTTTGCAGAGCAATTAGTTAATGCAGATTGATAGAAATAGTTTCCATTAATGGAATGTCTGAGATGTGGATTGAACAAGGTTAATTCATTCCAAAGTTTATTGATGGAACCTTCTGGAATAGTGTCTTCATCAGACTTTGAGCTTTTCTTTCGATTTTTATGATTTGGATAAACATCTGATGGCACTTTGGGCAATGGGAAAAAAGCTTTAAAAGTTTTATCAGATATTGGTTCTTCATTCATGTTGAGTCTATGAACAAACGTAGACATAAACAAATCTTTGGTACCACCGATTTCTTCGATATCTGCGAATTTCTGTTTGGGATTGACGATTACTGGTAAAGTATTCATTACCATCATTGCTTTCTCAAATTCTTCTGTAAGTATATAACACAAGGCTAAGTAAAACCAACATTCAAAATCCAATGGTAATACCTGTACAGATTTTTTTGATATCACCAAAGCTTTATGAAAAGACTCTTTGGAGATAAGAAACTTTACTTGTTCAATCATTATTAATGCCAGTTGCGTCTTATAAATTGAATTTTGAATCAAATGTTGATGAATAGTATTGAGATATAATTGTTCAACATTGGTATCTCTTTGAACTTTTAGAAGTTTAAGAATAACATAGTCGTAATCCATCGGACGATGAATAGATTTTATTTCAGAAATGGTAAAAGTGACCAATTCTCCACTAAGATCAAGTTGAACTAATCTGACCATTGTATTTACAAGATTATTTCTATAATGATTGGTCTTTTTGCTTTGTTCACCTTTATTTCCACAAATGGTGGGTAACCCCCATGCTAAACTGCTTCCACATAAATATCCACGAGGTAAATATTTCACCAAGAGCAGTAACGATTCCTTAATTCTAGATTTTGACTCAATTATTTTGGAGTAATTCACCAATCCAGATAATCTATTAGCTGGATTATCCACTTGGTGAAACAATCTTACCACTTGAGATGCCTTCAATTCTTCCCAATGGGTGGGAGATAATTGCTTGATTGTCAGCTGGTTGAAATTGAGGGTTTTGCGATACACCTGGTTGGCAGGAACGGGGTTGGGAATGACTTGGTAAGTTTTATCAATCTTTATGGGGACATGTTTGGTAGTACCACTCATATGGATGACGAAACGAGCACGGAAATCGGACTTGTTGAACATGTTATAGGTACAATAAGTCACCACCATTTCTCTCTTGGAAGGAACAAATCGTTCACTGTTCAATTCGGACTTTTTGAAGTAGTACTTTCCATCGATCACTTCTATACCCACCATTCGCAACACATACTCTTCGATATCTTCTTGTAAATAGTCAAAACTCAACCCATTGACATAGTGGTAGAATCCAACGTATCCATCATCTTGTTTGTGGTATCTATTGCTACTTTCTGAAGAAACCTTCTCCTTAGTGAAGTCATTAGAAGTATAAATACTGGAAGTGGTTCCATAATACTTACCCCAATGAATAAGGTCTGAGGATCCTACGGGATCATATGCTGTAGTTGTGCTGACATTTTCCTGAAATTTGGACCTTAATCCAAGGGTTTCTCCATATTTAGACTCTCTTATACTGGGAAATACCACAAATGGTGGTGTTCTGGAATTGTCATAATTGATGGTGGAAATGGAGGTTGATGATTGGTTGGGGGTGAAATCGAAGGGGAGAGAAGTGCTCAGCATGATACCTGATTCACTCATGATCACACCTGGCACGTTATGTGTTTCACGTTATGTGTTGATGACAAGTGCTTAACCTACCAGACCATATGGTGCAACGGTCTTGGCCTGATCTGACGGTAGAGACACGCGCCGAGCCAAACCAGGCCACATAGTACTATAAAGTGGCCTAAAAAAATGAGAATGAGACCAGTTAGCGATATAGAAAGATCCATAAGTTCTATAAGTTCTATAAGTTCTATAAGTTCTATAAGTTCTATAAGTTCTCTAGCAATTTCTCTAGTAATTTCTCTAGTAATCTCTCTAGTAATTTCTCTAGTAATTTCTCTAGGAAGTTCTCCAGTAATTTCTCCAGTAATTTCTCCAGTAATTTCTATAAGTTCTCTACTGGTCTCTACGGAGATGATCACAATTATATCTGTAAAATAATTCATTGTGCTATAAACGGTATTAATATGGCTCTATACATTAACGTTGATTATGCTATAAAAGTACGAAACATGATCGGTATTTTAGAGATAGAAGTGATGGAGGGTGAAGTGAAAAATAATCGTAGACAATATCACCTAGATTAACATTGATTAATAATCTTGAAGAAGTATTACTAAATATGAATCCAAATTAATGAGTTATAAATTGATATTACAAATTTCTATAAATCAGCTATAATTAAAGATATCATAATGTCTCCAATGGTGTATGTTGCTAGGTTACTCAACAGATTATGAATGAGGTTAAAATTTCACCAATAAGGCTGACACAATTGATTTAATAGGTTTTTGAAGGTTGAAAAATATTAATCTTATTAAAGTGAATTTTAATTAATTAAATTTAAGTAATTGGTACTTCTTAGTTATATCGGTACTTCTTAGTTAAATGGTTTGATTAGTGCAAATAATATTTTGAATAGTTCTAATGACTATTTGAATTAAGATTCATATTGTCAAGCATTAGTTAGCCGTATATTCTACTATTATTGCTGGTATTTTAAATTACATAATTTAAATCATTTCCTGGTATATCTATATCAATTTCCTGGTATTGGTGGTTGATTATGTGCTCAAAGTAGAATACACTTGCCTATTCTCTTATGTTAGAGCCATATTTAAAATATCTTTTCTAGTCTCTTATGTTAGTGGAAACAACTACGATGCTCTATTGAATGTGTAGTATTAATTTACTAATTGTATGATAGATGATACTATCTATTATGCCTCGGATATCTTCGGCATTTCGGTCTTTGCCCCAGCCATAACTTGCTGGTACAGCTCTAATATTGAAGTCAACTCATTCAATACAGAAGCAATGGAACTTCCATGTGTAAAGGCAATGAACCCATTATCACCAGTTGCTTTGCTGAAATCCTGTCTCAATTGCAAAGTAGTGGCACAACCTTCAATACGGGTAACAATATGGTTAAGTAAAGCAATCAAATCAGATTCCTTAAACGAAGTGTTGGCCTCGATCATAGTGCCCGAAGATTGGTGCAAGAACCCTTCATTGATCCAGGTTCCGCTATTGACGGAGGAACACAAGTTCTCCAATCTCAATGACAAGGTTCTTAACTTGAAAATTGCATCCACGGGTAAAGTACCCACAAATCTGGTACCAATAGTTTCGTCCAGGTTTAAAGCTCTCTGTTGTAATAATTCATGTCTTCTCTCCAATTTTGAAGGGAATGCTAACGTGATGGGTTCGGGTGTTTCAAGACCTTTCAACTTTCTTTCACCCAATGTGAAATAGCTGCATCCTATTTGTTCGATAGATGTAAGTTCCTTCTCAATAATTTCTCCAGCACGATGATTACCTTGATATGCTTCATATAATGACAGTTTGTTTGCTTGGATCTCCTCGTGGATTTTAGTCAATGCTCCGATCTCATCCAAAAAGTCCGAACTAACAGCAATTTGACCTCCATCGGCAATAGCACTGATTCTAGACGTACGATTAACCATAGGTCCGAAATAATCCATTCTACCAGTAATCACATCTGGCTCACATACTGGAGCACCCCAATGAATACCCATTCTAACTGATAGCCCTCTGAATAAAATGGTACCATTACTATCTGCAACCTCACAACATTGATCGGTCTCTAAGATCTCACTAGGCCAATCGGCTGTAAGTAAGTTTTGTTGTACGTTGAAACACCATAATAACGCCGATGTAGGGGATGGGAATGAAACCATAAACGCATCACCTTCAGTCTTCACTTCATAACCTCCAACAATACGTAATTGTCGTCTCATTATACTATTGTGGGTCTTGATGGCAGATCTCATGGAAGCAGGATAAGCATCCCATAACAAAGTCGAGTTCTTGATATCAGTAAATACTAAGGCCAATTCACCCACTGGAGGTTCGATTTCTTCTTCAAGTCTCCTTAATTGAGAATCCCCAGTGACAAACCTGTCTCTTCTCTTCTTTCCTGCTGCATAAGTATCGGTATCTCTTCCTAAATTGTGATACAATGCGTTGGATCCAAACTTCAGCTTGCTTAATTTTTGCTCGCCAAGGGTAAGAACTATTACTGCAAGCTTGTCAGTAGCTCCATAGCAGATAGCATGATCTCTCAACTTTTGTGCTGCTAACATAGGATCATCCTTTTCTTGTCTCAAGATGTCCACCGCCAACTCATAAGAAATGAAATCCCAGAAAACTCTGGTGGCAATCACAAGCATATCTTCAGCTCCAGTAAGTTTGATCTCGGTAATATCTGGTCCTGAATGAGTATGGGGTAAATAATTGAAAAATCCTGCACCTCTTGAAATAGTTAAATCTCCATCTAAAGCACCATCACCTGAAACATAACCACCTGAAGCCCGAATTCTTTCAAATTCACCTCTGGTGGTTGGATCATGTTTGTTAGTCAAAAGAATATGATCACCATTATTTCTTGATAAGAGTGCTTCAATATCTCCAACGTTTGCTGTATAAAGTTTTCTATCTTTAAGGTAGATAATTGTTATCGCACAACCAGCATTGCCATCATCTCTAAGATTGAGATCTGAAAAGTCTTGTTTGAGTTGAGGAGTATGAGTAAAGCTATTATTCTTTCTAGCTGATAAGATTCCATTAATTTCTTTATTCAACGACAAAAATGTTCTTCTGATTGCATCATGAATCTCATCGTCACTTTGAATTTTCTCTAATTCATTAGTGAAATTAGGAACAAAAAGTGCTTTGGCTAAAGCAGATATTTTATGTGCTTGATTTGGAGCACCACATTTTCCATCAAATGAACACACCAATACTTCATTCTCATTTCCTCTGAACTTTTGAATGAAAATATCTCTTGATGAAACATGCTCTCTCATACCCATAGTATCTGAGACACCATACCCAATATTATCCAATTCTGATGCAGTGGTTCTAATTCTCATTTCAGTATTTTGGTCTGGGACTGATGTCGAAGTCAAGGTAACATCAATAAGTCCCAATACTTTCAATTTCTTTAAAACCAACAAACTGTCGAAATCTTCTCCAGTTTCCGGATTTTGAGCATGACTTTGCTTAATCTCGAATCTCTTATTACCTGAGAAATTAAGATACTTTAAATTAGTATTCCAATGCCAATTCCAATCATATGGCCAATTTGAAATATTATACTTCAATTGATTAGAACCAACATCAAGATGCTGTAATTCAGTCAATTTACTCAATTCTGCTGGAAGTGTAACCAACTTATTATTATTGACATATAATAACTTCAAAGCCTTCAAATTCTCTAAATCATCAGCAGGTAACGTGGTAAGTTCATTTCCTGATAATAATAATTCTGTGAGTCTAACGAGTCTCCGTAAGGCTCCCTCTGGAATTTCAATGAAATCATTATATGAAAGATTTAATGATTTTAATGACACCAAAAATGATATACTTTCAAAACAATCATCACTCAACCTATTGTCAGCCAATGTAAGAATTAATAAACTATCTGCAAGAGACAAAGAACTATTAGCAAATGCCATTGATTGTGTAGATCCTTCAGTAACATCTCCTTTATCAGTTGAATCGGTATCTTCACTATCCAAATCAAGTTTAGTAGAGAATTCATCTTTAGTAGAGGGTGAATCATTTTGTGAAGTGGATTGAACGGATGGACGTCTAGAGTCAGCTGGAGAACCTTTACCACTTACTGGTTCACTAATAAAATTTCTAAAATTAACCGTGGACAGAATTCTTTTAGCAACTGAGAATGGTGGTTTGGGGAAGGAACTCAAAATATTTGAAGATACATTCAAAAAACTTAATGATTTCAAGTTCCAAATTTCATTTGGTAAATTCTGTAAGTTATTTGAATGTAAATCCAAATACTGCAAAGATGTTAATTTTCCAATAGTTGATGGTAAAGTTTGAAGATTGTTTCCATAAATAGATAAGGATGCTAACTTGGAAAGGTTTCCAAGTTCATCAGGCAAGTTTACCAAGTGATTTTTATCTAAAACAACCTTTTCCACATTGGGAATCTTCGATAAGAACTCTTTTGGAATAGAAGTAATCTTTGCCTTTGATAAATCCAAAATGGTCAACATTGTCAATAAATTTTCAAATTGTAAATTCGTAGTAGGATTTCTATCCAAATGTAACAACCTTAAGCTTTCCATTTTATCATTAAAAGTAGAAATGTTATTCTTTGAAGAATAAAACACTTCCAACTTTGGTAGCGATCCTAATACATCCACGTTAGATATTTGATTATATCTAATATCAAGTCTTTTAAGATTGGCGAACTTTCTGAAGAATGATGGAAGAGCTTTGCTCAATTTATTGGTACAAAGATTAAGCTTTGTCAACTTGTTCAACTTGCTGATACTCTCTGGAAGATATAACAAATCATTGTATGATAAATCTAAGTCTTGTAAATTAATCAAATCACTAACCGGTTCTGGATAAGAGTTAAAATAATTGGAAGACAAATTTAAAGACTTCAAATTAATCAACTTACCAAAAGATTTTGGTAAATGTGATAGCTGATTCGAATTAAGCTTCAAGTGAGTAAGGTTTCTCAAATGACTGAATTTTGTGGGTAACTCATCAAGAAAATTTTTCTCCATATCAAGATATGTTAACTTCTTAGCTTCGAGGAAATTCATTGGAAACTTGGATGCACCATTCCTTGAAAAAATGATCGATGTAAGATTATTACATGATTGAATGAAATCCAATGGAATATAGATGGATGGATTATCTGCAACATTTAACTTTTCAATTTCATAAGTATGTTGGTGAAAAATAATGGGAATGTTTTTCAAGTCAAGCCCGGATATGTTAACATCCACATAATCTTTTGAAAGGAGAGTTTCTTCATCGTGTGTAAGGCTTCTTAAAAAGATATTTTGAACAACAAACTTGCAAACAAATGACAAGTCCTCTCTTCCAATAATTCTAAAGTTATCAGATTCGGTGTAACCACTTAATAATAAAAGACCCATTTGGATCTTAAGAGGCTTTTCAAATGGTTCAAGTACTTTGACACAACTTCCAATGTAGACTGAGATTTGATAATTTGAAGTGGAATCAAGGAAAAACTTTCTCTGAACAATATTCAATAACTCAGATGTAGTAGTCTCAAGTGGACATAAAATTGTTGTGAAGGTATTATCCTCTTTAAAAACTCTCACCGTATGGTTTGGACCTCTAGTCAAATTATTCTTTGCATCTGATTGCACAGGTACCACATGAGATGCTTGACGAGAACCATAAAGAACGGGTAAATGGGTTCTAAAGTTTGCTTCTTTCGTTTTGAACAGTTTCTTTTTTATTCTTCCCTCAACTGAGGATGCCAGGGTAATGCTAGAGGAAGATGAACTATCCACTTCACGTTGTTTCTGGCTATCTTCGGGGCGGTCTTTTTCGTCACTGTCATCGGATTCGAAGAGTAAAAAGTCCTTGTTTTTGGGATCATCTAGTTTCACATCCCAACTATCGGGTGCTTTCCAACTACCAACCATTTTTGAATCTGGGAAGTTTTCATTGGAGGACGAAAGGGCCATACTGGAAAATGATTTTCCTAAAGGAATTCTTGGTTTTGTTGGTAATTGATCATTGATATGGATGGTATCACCTTGTGGAGATTTAATGATACCTTTCATTTCATCCAAGTTCATATCGAGGTTGAATGCATTAGCACCTGAAGTCATTGAAGTTCTAGCAGAATCTGACCTGACGGTATGAGGAGAGTTTCCTGCACTAGAGAAATCTGTGTGTAATGGAGGGGTGGGAAGAGGAGGTGGATGATTTGAATGATGATGCAGATGATGATCTAAAGAAATCGAAGGTATTCTGAATTTATGCTTTGAGGATGAGGAAGATGTGGAGCTGGCACTTTTTCTAGGATGATTGCTAGAACCAATTGAAGAAGATCTATTGGTATTTGTAAGAGAATTTTGTCTGCTTCTGTTTTCAGCAGAATTTGGATTATATAATGCATCGTTATGGAATTCTGCAGAAGATTCCGAATCCTTTCTACTAGAATAAATCAACTTTCCAAGTAAGGATCCACTCTTTTTCTTGAACCTAGGCTTAATAGGTTGGGATAATGGTGGAGTGTTTGCTCTAGGATTTTGATTGGCATGAAATCCACGATAATTATCCTTGAGGTTGGTATTCGGTTGTGACAGTTCCACATGTTTAGCTTCATTATGGTTGTGATCAGGAAGGGAAATCACCGACGACCGAGGACTGTAATTTTCTTGTGACAAATGGGATGCAGAATCTTTATGCAGCAGCGATTCGGTATGTTTATGTTTATGTTTATCATCATGTTCATCATCATAAGTATAAGTAAACAACGCGTTCATTTCATCCGTTCTAGATGGTGCTTGACTGGTTGAATTCATCGAAGATGATGATGATATTATGGGAGAAATGGTATTGGAAGATGTTCTTTTGGGTCCTCCATGATTCGGCCCATTATTCAGCCCACTATTCAGCCCACTACTCTTACTTCCAGGAGACAATTGACCCGTCATAGAATTAGTGGAAGTAGAATTGGTGGAATTGGTGGAAGGAGTTGAAGTTGAATTTGAGTCTCCAGATGGCCGTGAGTGCTTGGAAGAAGCGGAATCTTTTTTATGAGAGGAGGACTGGCCGGCAGTAAATCCAAACGAGGGCTTGAGATTGATTTTGGATTTGTCACGTCTCAAGAAACTCATAATGGATGGAGAAAACTGAGAAAAGTGAAAGGTTGAATGATTGAACGATTGACGGTTAAGTTGACCCTTGTGAAATTCATACGACGAGGATATTTTGGTCACGTGAATGTGAGTCACGTTATTACACCCTAGGATTTTTCGGGTTACTTGGGTTACTTGGGTTAATTAGGTTAATTGGCTATTATTCCGCGGAATCTCCGTCGGGTTGTTACTCGTATGGAGGAAGGGTACAACTTTAAGATTTCAACTCTCCCCACACTGTTAGTTATTAAGCCATTAAGCCATTAAGCCATTAAGCCATTAAGCCATTAATGCCCCATTTGGTGTATTGGTGTATTTGTCGCATTAGATTTATTTGTCGCAGTAGATTTATTTGTCGCATTTGATACATTTGTTGCATTTGATGCATTTGTCGCATCTGATTTATTTGGCATTGTCGCAATTGGCACCCCTCTTTTTATGTCGCACCTGATTCCTGCTATTTCACCTCCTAGCACCCCGCACGACCGTCAACCTCTTGCGTGTCAACTTGAGTGTCAAGTGGAGAGCTCCACACAGTTTGGTCATTCGGTGCATTTAATACAACTTCTTTCTTTCTACTGATAATCTCACCTCAGCATGTCATATCGTGGCCCCAACCAGTTCAACAACCGCTTTGGCGGTGCCAATGGCGTTCCGCCTCCTACCAATCTTGGACCAGTATCGTCGTCCAAATCCGCCATAGATCAGTTTGAATCAATCTCCAAGAAGGTGGAAGAACTCATCGATACCAGTTGCAAACCACTCAAGCCTTACGTACCGGCCATTGGTAGGGCGTTTATCGTTGCCACCTTCTTTGAAGACTCCTTAAGAATCATCACTCAATGGTCTGAACAAGTTTACTACTTGAACAGTTACAGACATCTTTGGAGATGGTTCACCTTGACGTTCTTGTTCGTCAACGTGTTGGTCATGTTGACCTCATCCACTCTCTTGGTGTTGCGCAAAAAAAATGTGGTTTCTACCTCGGCCTTGGTGGCCGTGGTGTTCTGTCAGGGTCTCGTTTATGGTTTGATTTTTGACACCCAATTCATCTTGAGAAACTTATCTGTTGTGGGTGGTTTGGTGTTGGCATTCTCCGACACTCTTGTGCGTGATAAGCGCTCATTGAACATGCCAGGATTACCTATGTTAGACAACAAGGATAACAAAAAGTACTTTTTGTTAGCTGGTAGATTGTTATTGGTGTTCTTGTTCTT
Organism: Suhomyces chickasaworum; assembly: GCA_030568495.1. NCBI lineage: Eukaryota > Fungi > Ascomycota > Pichiomycetes > Serinales > Debaryomycetaceae > Suhomyces > Suhomyces chickasaworum. Next base: position 99,787 of record JAJMGF010000021.1, on the reverse strand, counting down.
GGGTTTTGTTTTCTCTGCATCTTGGTCATTATCCAGAGTTCTTGTCATCTTGGTCGGTTTCATCTCTTGTGGTTCGATCGTGGTGGGCTACAAGACCAAATTCGCTGCGTTTGTATTGACAGTATTGTTGTTTGCTTATAATGTGTTTGTTAACACTTTCTGGAAGTATGGATCTTTAGATTCAAACCGTGACTTCCTCAAGTACGAATTCTTCCAAACCTTGTCAATTGTGGGAGGTTTGTTGATCATCGTTAATGCCGGTGCCGGTGAATTATCTATCGATGAAAAGAAGAAGATCTACTAATGCCCCAGTCTGGCCTGTATGTAACAATAGACGTCACTTCCTTATGGCTTACATCGCGCAAATACTCCTGCATCTACTCTGGTGTCTAGTCTCAATACTAATCATTTTCTCACATTAACTCACTTACTTCATTACTAACCACCACACTTCATTACCATCCAATATGAGCCAGGACGAATCGAAATGTCCCGTGGACCATTCCAGTCGTAAAGTATGGATGGAAAAGGCAAATTCTCTGGTTTCCTCATCAGAAACCACCTCGGCTCCTTCTGGTTCCTCGAATCCCTCCAATTCATCTCAACCGGTGTGTCCAGTTGATCACAACGCCAGAAGCGAATGGTTAAGCAAAGTGTCCATCAGTGCTGCCAACGTACCTGAAGCCATCGAAGTCAAAAGTACCGATTTGGGGTGTAAGTCAGAAAACTTGAATGATAATCCTCAACTCTCATCAACTGTAGATCTCCCTACAGAACGTGAGATCAGTTCAATTCCTAGAACTTCAAGCAACTCCAACTGGATTTATCCTTCACAAAAACAATTCTTTGAAGCGATGGTACGTAAGAATTGGGATCCAAATGCTCAAGATATGAAGACCGTGGTGCCTATTCATAATGCTGTAAATGAGAAGGCCTGGAGACATATTCTTCTTTGGGAAGGTGCTAAAGTGGAAGAAGCCAATAAGTTATGTGGTGGAATCACCTTGACCAGTTTCAAAGGAGATCTGAAGAAACTCACTCCTCGTGCATGGTTTAATTCCACCTTTATGGGATACCAAAAGCCCTTCGACAGACACGATTGGACTATCAACCGTTGTGGTACGGAGATCGACTACGTCATTGATTTCTACAGCGGGAGCGGAAATGGTGCCAGCTTCTTCCTTGATGTGAGGCCTAAAGTCAATAGTTGGGAAGGTATAAAGCTCCGTTTTGGCCGTTCTCTTGGACTTTCATAAAAAATTTAACATTATCATCCCCTACTCTTGATGGAACAGAGCAATAAATTCAAGAGACAGCTATTGAGATTAAAGTTGGAGATAATGGTTGGAGTCCAATGCTTACTGATATCTGCTCGTTAATTGGCCAGAGGCAAATTTCTTTTGAAAACTTTGGAAAGCTTTGGTTGTGCTCTTTGAAGTTGCCAATTGCTAGGTTATCCTATGACCCCAATCTCTTCATCTGCAAATCCTTCACGAGGATCTATTCATACACTTGTAAATACAATATCATGACATTACTATATACACTTATTGTCTACCCATGAAAGCACCGGATTGGCCAAGCTTTTGCATGTTTTCACCAACTTGAACGTTGGTTTCGAAGTACTTGGAAACACATCTGTCCAAACAGAGAGATTCTTGCTTGTTAACATCAGCATCATTGTAAGACTTGTTGATACATTTTTCGTGACAAGCAGACACCAACAGGTTGAACATGCCAGTTACCATGTCTAATTCAGCCTCAGCGGCTTGTAACTTTTGTTGAGACGAAACTTGAGGAGCTCCTCCACCTAAACCGAACATAATGTGTGTAGTTGAATCAGTTGAATCTGGTGGCCAAAGGTTGCTGAATATCAAATTTTTCAGGTGGGTGAGATTATGTAACATTTGTACAAACTTACGTAATCAGACAGAAGCAGACAGAAGAATCTTGATAAATCTACATTAATTAAAACTAAGTCATAATGCATAAATTATAAATCTGGAAAGGTGAAATGAACGTGACCTCCCCAAAGGAATAAATTAGTAGGAATTTGTTGCTGTAATTTTTCATAATCCTCCATACGACGAGTTGAAGGTTCTACGAGCCCATGACTAATGGTGATACTTTTATGATTCAAAGATATCGATCCACCATAATTCATCACTCTTGTGTTCAACCATAACGAGTTGTAATTTACCCTGTCAACACATGTATCAGTAAGAATGTGATTCACATCATGATAATACCTCAAGAAACGCCAAGTTTGGGTTTGTAAATTTAATACTGAAATTCTCGAGATGTTGGAATTATCGGTAACAAAACTGAATCGTGAAACTCTAGAAATATCAAACGCATCACTCTCGTATGGAACTTTATCATGATGACGAAGAATATCATTTCTGAACCCTCCAACAAAGAAAATATAATCTTTTCCTTCTTTATTGTAATATAATGCGGTATGATGACATGATCTCAATTCGGCATTAATCAATTGAGCTTCTTCCACTTCTGCATCCTTGGAGAGCTTCGACAGGTCATCATCATCATACGGCCTGATGGGCAATTCAAAGTAATCATAGCAGTAGGTGTCCATGGTTTGCCATTGTCCAGTATCAAAGAGGAAAAGGTAAAATCCACTAAATACTTCACCTTCCTCATTGCATCCACCTTGAACTAAAAGTGCTTTTCCTTTGAAAATTGAATCTTGACCAGGACCTTGTAATGCTAATTTGTTTTCTTGTCCACTAGATATGGTTCGGAATGAATCTCCTGATGAATTGCTATAAGGAGATGCTGCTCTCTTTGACAACATTGATTCAACTTCAGAATCATTGAAAATATCATTTGAACAATGTTCGGGCTTTTGATGATAATTGATCAAAGAATAAGCAAAATAACCTCTTGGAGAAGGCCAAAGGTTTGAATCATTGGCCATATCACGACAACTATCTGTAATATCGAACACAAGACCTTCATTGTGGAACTCAAATCCTTTACCTGAAACTTTTGCTGCAAGGTCTATCTTGAAAAGCTCATCAGTAGCGACAAAACTAACATGTCCCTCAGCGTTCTTCACAGGTTTAAACCCTCCAAAAATGAATATAGTTACACCATTTATACCTGTTTTTAAAATTGATTCGTGAAAGAGAATATGCTTCCGTTGCAATTCATCATCAGTGCTGGAATTATACTCGATCAAAACAGGTTTGGGTTCATCTTCTTCATCTTCTTCTTCCTCAGATTCTCCTTCCACCTCAACCACATCATCTTTATGTTTATCGGAATTTGCAAAAATGGAACTGGGCTTTGGTTGGAATACTTTTCCAAAAGATATCGGAGTTGTTGGTCGTGAGTCTGGAGGTGTAGTAATTACTTGAGAGGTATCAAATTTAGAATGACTTTCTTGCTTTGCTTTTTGCAATAATTGAATTGGAGAAACGGGTCTACTTTCACTTGAACTATGTTGTGAGTTTGAACGATGCTCTTTGACGTGCTTAGAGTAAGTGTTTTTCAATGAAGGAACTTGGTGCTGTGCTTGTGGCGATTTGGGAGTGTTATTACTAAGTTGTCTTTGGTGATGACTTCTATGAAATAACCTGGTGGATTTTGATAATACATTGCTCATCTTTGAGGACTTGAGAGTTCCTGTGGGTGATGAAACTAAACTTGGAGAACTATCAGACATCCCAAAACTTGAAATATCACCACTGTTGGATGAACTATTGGTAGAAATAGTTTTCAAATTCGATTCATGAGATGAAGTTTTAATAGGAGAAGGATCAGTATTCTGCCTTGATGATGTAGTTGACTGTGTTGATACGCGATGTACCAAGTTTGATTTACTCTTTGGATTCATGAATGAGCCAATTGTGGATATTGAAGAAGTACTAGTCTCCAAGTATTCTTTCTTATCTTTAGGAGCAAAACTAGGGGTTGTCGAATCAATGGAAGGTGTTTTTGCATTAGGGTCTGGTAATTTCAAGTTTTCTTGAGTGGTTGGTGAATGATCGGGTTGTAAATAAGGACTAGTTGGGCGAGAAGATGAGGTTGTGTCGGTGAAGATCAGAGGCAGTGGTGCTTTGAATGGGGTGTCAGATGTGGTATCATTGCCATTATAAATGTTGGATGCAATGGCACTACCAAGTCTACCTTCATGAAGGAAACTACCTTCTTTAACCCTGAGATCAACTTTTGTGCACTTGAATGTGAGTCTGTCTAAGATGTAACCATCTTTATTCAATACCAATCTCTTTTTGATGAGCCAACGATCGATATCTTCATTATAGGTCACAGATTCATCTTTTATCAGAAATCCACCATAGAAAAAGAAATGTCTATCAGAAATTCTTGTGGATATCATTGAGTTGATGTGACCAGGGTACTCTTCAGATCTTAACGTATCGAGATAAGTAGAAGTTCCACGCTCGGGATTGAACATGTGGAAATGCCTATTCTGACACATGAAAGGATTAATCAAGATATCTCTATTAACGAAAGGTGGCAATTCACAGGGGAAATAAATGGAAATCTGGTCCAACCGAACCGATTTTGGTAATCCCAAATGCTCAAATGTAGAGTTTCTACTCACGTATAACCCACCGAAAGTGTAAGTTAAATCATCGAGGTCAAAATGGTTTTGATAGCATAATTGGGGGATCAGATCGATGGTTTGGTTAGAATCCGCACCCTTCATAGAGGACGGGGTATTCAAAATAACTCGTGGGATGGAAAAGTGGCCAGAAAAGATACTAGCACTGGTATACGACTTCCGAACATGTTCATCCATATCCCGTTCAGCATGGAACGGTGGAGGGATATCATCTGGTGGAGGAGTGACCAGGTCCAATGCTGAATGATCCACAGGCTCTATAAGGAGTTTAGGAGCATAAACCCCGTTGTCATTGTACTTATTCAACCGAGTTCTGGTACTAATATTGTTTACTCGATAATATTTGAAAGTGGTCCAAGGAGTATCCACTCCATGGTTCCAGAAACGAGTGTTATGGGCCAAGAAATCACGGGAGTTTGTTTCTGTCACGTTGAGGATCTTGGATGGTTGATTTTGAGGTTTCAAGTAGTCCACATCATACGAAGGCGGTGTGGGAGTCTCCCTAGAAGGAGTTGATTCCTTCATGGCGCTGACGATTGTCGGTGGAGCCATTTCCGGATGGTTGTTTTGTGTACCCATTTTCTGGTATTGTAGTGTCAAACAAAGACACAACCCACTAGGAACGGTGTTAAGGTGTGGCTGATGGGTCTCCTTATCTGGTGGAGATATTGTAGTTCTGTTGCCCATTTGAAGGACTGCACAAAAGACGGGCCGAGTGAGGGAAGAGCAAGACAGTTTGTAGTGAGCGAACCCTACCGAGAACCACCAGCAATAATGACACCATTGATGGTAAATTTTCGGGGTATACGACTGGGAATTGACTCACCTTCATTGGCTTCATTGGTCCGGTAGAAATTATCCCCTTTTTGTCTCTTTCTGTTTATCGGTTTTATGCCTTTGCTTCTCTGTGTCTAATGTTTTGCGTGTTTGGTTTGCGCACCGTTGCAGCCACTGTCTCGGTAAATGAATGCCGGCATTGTACGTTCGGTGCAGAATGCGCAAATGTCTGAAAAAATTACACGGTAGAATTACACTATTAACTATAACAATACATTCTCATTAATTGTACTGAAAACTTGAAAGGTTTTATTCACAACTAACACTGTCGCTAATTAGGATAATTCCTCGGTAGATCAGCTCAGAAATCTGTAATTTTTCACCGGGTGGCTGGTGGCTGATGGCTGATGGCTGATTGAACTATCCATATCAAAACCGTTGTGTGTGCCTGGTTTTTCTCGGTGGTTGGGAGCTCAGCAAATTATAACCACATAGCCGGACAACAATAGTCGAAGAATTTTACATACTGATTCGATTCCAATTGGGTGACAACACCATTACCACAACAGGAACTGGTGATTTTCCAGTGGTGATAGTTTGCTGGTGGTGATGGATTCTCGTGGTGATGGTATTCTGGATTTTTGGTTTGCTGGTTTAGTGTAATTAATACATATTATGATCTCTTCGGCTGGATAAACCTTACGATTTTAAGAAATTGAAAATTTTAACATTATAGTGATAATTTAAGAGAAATCTAATATTTTTATGAGAAATCTAATAGTTGGAAATCACTGTATATTCGGTAGAATTGTTTGTATCTAATCAATTAATTTCATTCATCTACCAGATTTCCAAGTATTAATCTCATATAGGTCTGCCTAAAATTGGGTATATACTACAACTCTTACTTCCCGTAAAGAGGCACCCAACTGTTTCTTTCACTAATATAATAAAATCATTCACTGATATACTTTCCTATTTTATTCTGTTTTGGTAATATCTTGCAATCTCACAAGGATGAGCTTGTAATTTGTGATGCATCATAGTCTATATGAACTTAATAATTTCCTTGAAAGACGGTTGCCTTCCATTGATTGTAATAAATATTGAACATGTGATTGAGCAGAATGTCATCCTACTGCCCACTCTAAACGTTTGGACTCAACATATCGGCCTTAACCAATGCATGTATCTAACTGTTAGTAAAACAACTCAAAAGGTTAAAAGAACTCCAAAATAATACTTACGTCTTGGATGGATGCGCTAATAAATTGTCTGACTTCAAGGACTAACCAAACCTTGAACATACTTAAAGAGTTTTCGTTTCTTAAAATATCCCTACCCTCTTTCAGAACTCCTAATTTTCTCAATACAGGAAGTGAACTAGATGTTAGTAAACGCGGAGTGATGAGCTATCAAATGAAAAACATCGAAAGCTCATTTTCGGTAGGAAACCCGAGTAAACAGGCATATACGAACCTTGCAAACAAGTCAAGGTCGGGATCCAATCTCCGACCGATACCCTCCAATAATAAGATGGCCACAATAACTGTAATGAAATCTCCTTCCATTCTGACATGATGTCCACGAACCATTCCCAACACTTGATCAAGTAAATCGCCAATACTAATATTTCCCAAGGCAAAAGTTCTCTCCTTCATTCTATCAACCAATTTTTCTACCTTCAAGGCAAAAATTTCCTTATTAATCACGGTTTCTGGGGTACGAGAACGTTCAACCATAAGCTCACCTGCTTTATACCCATCAAATTCGGATAATGCTTTAAAAAGATCTATGAAGTTCACTCTATCTTCATTATTGAGTTCAGTAATTAATCCAACATCAAGGAAACAAATTTCGGCATGGTATCCCTCTTGATAAAGTGATTCCAACTTTTGGCACCAGGCCTCATTGTCATCCCCAAGATTTAAGAGTTCGTTGGTAATCTTGTTAGTTTCTTGCTCATTACTTGACTTAACGATTTTGTATTCCTTTTCATGAGGGAAAAGTTCATTCTTATAGAACCTAACCATCATATTTCCTGGATGCAAATCAGCATGAACAAAATTATCAAGAATCAACATCTTCAAAAATGCATCTAAACCTTTATCACTGACTTCCTTAGATAAATTTCTTCCGAAATTTTTATCTAAAGAAAGAAGTTTGCTCATCGGAATTGCATGGATGAATTCTTCCACCAATACATCTCTGGTAGTGAAATTCATGTATGGCTTAGGAAAGTGTATATCTAATCTGTTTTTGAAATTATCTCTAAATTTAGCCAAATTCAAACCTTCAATTCTTAAATCAAGCTGCAATCTCATTAAAACAGAAAATTGTTCAACTTCATCAGGAAGTGAAAGCCATTCCATGGTTGGAATCAAGTCAATAAAATTAGCAAAACACTTAATTATACGTAAATCTCTGTTGATTTTGACTTCAACATTAGGATGAAGAACTTTGATAGCCACATGTTGATTATTTGTAAGAGTATCGCCATGCTCAGTAATCAAGATATTTTCAAGGAATTGTTGACTCTTTTTCAGCTTGATATTACGTTTGGCATCTTGTTGTTCTAAGTCTTTCACTTTATTGATTGCTTTATTGGATAACTTTGCGATGTAAACCTGAGCAATGGCCCCCACACCAAGTGGTGTTTCTTGGAACTCATCGAAAATTTCATCAAATGGCATATCTCCGAAACTATGACTGACAATTTTTTTGGTTTGATGTAAGGAATGAGCTTTTGCATTGGAGTGTAATCTGCCCAATTCGTCACACATTTCTTTGGGGAAGATATCTGTTCTAGAAGCTGCCCATTGTCCCAATTTGATGAAGGATGCACCAGCAATTTCTGCAGACCATCTCAAGTACTTGAACCACAACATGGCCCCTGAGCGGACCACACCACCCGAATTGCGCTTTCTCTTCCCGAACCAACAGATGGGTGAAACAAGTAGAACAGGCACAAAGATAATAGACAATTCCATAAGACGTGCAAAGGTGACCAACGGACTGATGATATAGTCATCCAAACGGAACTTTAAGTAGTAAAAGATTCGTTTGAGGAGGAAGCCTTGAGATGTCTTCTTTCTTCTGTAGTCCATAAACTGGTCATATTCCTCCTTTTGCGAGGCTAAAAAGAGCCCATTTTCGTAGGTATCAGCATTGTCGACCGGATACAACTCGTGGACAGAAGTATCCATGGCATGAACATCATTCCAAATGGTGTTGTTGTAAAGGAGGGTTCCAGTCATTGTACCCACGGCTCCAGCTCCCACTATTTTCGATATGGTCGATATCCGAGCCCCAGGGAACAGCATCCTTGTGCCATGGAGGCCCGATTTGAAACCTCTGGCGAAGGATGTTGGCCGTATTCTGAACATTTGGAGAAGAAGTCAAGAAGTGATGAATTGAAGATTAATTCGCGGGCTAAAGTGATTGCTGCGAAAGGGCAAAAGGGTCAAATCTGCCTAAAGGCCACAAAAGGTTCACTCAGCCATGTCAATATAACTCCAATAATAACTATAGAAAATGCTAGAAACCTGGAGCAATTGATGACATACAATTACGAGTGGTGATTGAGACACGATTGGCTTTCTAGAAGAAGGTTTAACTACGTAAGTTTTCCCCTAATGGGAGCTACTTGTGATATGCATATGATAATTACCGTGCGAGTCGTTATGAGAAGCAACCATTAGAATGATGACAACTCAATGGAATTACTGAGCAATCAATGGGATTAATGAGAAATCAATGGGATTAATGAGAAATCAATTGGATTAATGAGAAATCAATTGGATTAATGAGAAGTCAATGGGATTAATGAGAAGTCAATGGAATTAATCAGAAGTCAATGGGATAGATCATGTAGTTCTGAAAGTTATTTTATGAGGGTTCCAACTTGTAGAGATGACTGGGTTACAGATTCAATCACAGTAGTAATTAATCATATCTAAATAAATAATGGCCCTATTCCTTTCTACTCTCTTCCAAATGGTTACGTAAAATAGAACACCAAAGACTGATGATAGAAGTGCCTTTGGCATCAATACGAGGGCCCCGACGACTCACAATGGCATCATGGGCATTCCAACAATCCAAGTATATTGGGATCTTGATCCAGTCAAGTTTATTGAGATTGTCAATGATGAATTTCCGATCATTTCCCATTTTCAATTTATATTCGTCTTTGAATAATGGGAAACTTGATGTGTCCTTCACCTTCAATTGTTTAAGTAAAATGCCCGCTTGTTCATCATTTCCGGCAACGTCGATCTTAATGTTGGATAATTGTCCCAAAAAAAGCGTCCCTTCCTTGTCATCATCATCAGTATCATCTCCACTATCGTACTCTTCCACGATGTTTTCGTCGTTTTCAGGAAATGATCTGCCATGAAGTCTTTGTTCGGTATAGATCAAATTCTCCATAGCATTTTCTGCCATATGGGATGTGTCTCCCTTGAATGATTCATGTCTGGACAAATGACGTCTTTGATCTCTCTGATACTGACCCATCCTGGCATCTTCAGGGTCCACGGGAGAAAACCCGTAAACTGAATCCTGAACCCTTTTCCAATGTTCTTCGATCTTGGGTGCTTTCACAATGCGGATCTTGAATAACGAATAGACAGAAACAACGATGCTGGTGGTTAATACGAAAGGAATCCATATTGGTAAGAAAAACAGGGCAATTAGTATCACCACCAAAACTCTAGCAATCTTGCTTCTTCTTAAGATGGATGTCTCTTCTTGTAAATTTCCTGCAAAGGTTGCTGATTCTTCTATCGATAAGAGTTTGGATTTAGTAAGATCCACGAATTTGGGTTTCACATTCGCCTTACCAATCCTGGCAGTAGGTAAATCTTCGTAATAATTAATTTCCACCAATTTCCAATCATCAAATGGTGAATAATCGGTGATGTAAGATGTGTAAAATGCAACCGATCTATCATTTTTGATATTGGCTAAAAGAATATGTTTTTGGAACCGAGTTAATCCTTGATAATATTTCTTTTCTGGATCCGCCATTTCTCTCAATGCCTTATCGGTATCACTGATGAAAAGCTCTCTACCCGACTTTCCAAATAAATATCCTCCCATACTATTGGCGGTTTTATCAAAAATATTATTATTAAAGAATTCAATCCCAACATGAGGTGTAGCAAACGTGGTGAAGAACACTGGCTCCACATACTGAAAGAAATTCAATTCCTCCAAGAGCCCGATGATGTACCTCGAAATCAATCCTCCAAGTGAATATCCTACCAAACTTATCTTCTTAACATTGGTGTTACTTCCCTTTAAAGCCTCTATTTCATAAAGGATCTCAGCAATAACCTTCTGAGCATTCAAACGTAACCCGTCATAAGTCTTCCAAAACCTAAAGCTAGATGGCTTCAATGTCACCACCTTTTCTGGTGACTTGTCGGCCAAAAGATCAATCAAAGATGTTTCGATGGTACGCATGTGATTGGGACCTCCCCAGAGGCCATGAACAAGTACAAAAAGATGAGCATCGGTAGTCGGTTCGGTTGATTTGGAAGAGGTGGTGGTTCTGGAGGTTTCAGTCATGGTTATCCCCCACGGTGAAGGCGGCTAAAAAGAAAACGGATTTATTAACCGTAACTGTGTTCTTTTGCTACTTTGGTAGTTGACATGCAACTGGCGCAGTCCGAGGTTCCGTGGTTCATGCACTATCTTGAACTAAGCCAAAGAAAAAAAACACTACCTTAAACTGATTGAGACTACCAATCACATTCCATCACCCCAACCTAAAATGGCATTATTCGGAGGCTCTTCTCTTTCTACCGGCACCGGTACCGGCAGCAACAATGTGAGATCGGAACAACTCAAGCAAGAAATCCAGAACCAAATCAGTCAGGAATTGGCCGTGGCCAACGCTTCGGAGTTGGTGAATAAGATCACAGAAAACTGCTTCGAAAAGTGTATCATGCAACCTTCCAGCAGCTTGACTGGAGCCGAGGACTACTGCGTCAACCAGTGCTTGGAAAAGTACATGAGATCGTGGAACGTTATCTCCAAGGCTTACATCACCAGAATCCAACAATCCTCCACCAACTAGACTTTCCAACGTCGAAATTTCTACACCAAATACACTCTACATCCCTAATAGATCGGATCCGCTGCCCGTCAGGTGAAGCTAGGTAGCCATACTATTGCCAGTTCACTGACTGGGGGATCCGTTGATGTTGAGATATAGGTGAAAAAGGCAACAAAGTGTATATAGTTATTGATCGTAATAGACATTGCCACCATCCCTTTTTGAATGTTTTGTGTGAAGACTAATTGGAGCTGTTTAGCAACTGGTCTGACCCTGTAATGGGAATATTTCATACTTTTTCAATGCCTTGCAATCCACTAGTAATGAGCCTATGGTAAAAGCCTATAGTAAAAGGCCAGCCAAGAAAATTTTTTGTTTCAAAAATTACCACGAACTCACCCATAGTATCAACTCCTGTGATCTACCAACCAACAGTGTCTTCTTATGTTGCTATGAAGTTGTTGGTGTTATACTGATGGGGTCTTTGGAGTACCTCTCATGAGGTCGTGCGCGCGCACCACTGTCAATACCAGTGGCAATATCACTTAGTCTCCAGCTTCTCACCACCACCATCATGAATTCCACAGTAGCATCAGAATATTCGGCCGAAATCCACTCGGTCCCCATCGAACACAGATTCAATCCATACTCCGATAATGGTGGTACCGTGTTGGGTATTGCCGGTGAAGATTTCGCCGTGTTAGCTGGTGATACCAGACAAGTGGTGGGATACTCCATCAACACCAGATACGAACCAAAGATCTTCAATGTTGGAGATGACATAGCAATGACGGCCAATGGATTTGCTGCCGACGGTGCTGCCCTCATAGATCGTTTCAGAAACCAATTGAAATGGTACAAATTCGATCATGGAGGAAAGAAGTTGAGCATAAAGAGTGCCGCCAGATACATTCAACACTTGTTGTATGGTAAGAGATTTTTCCCATATTACGTCAGTACATTGATTGCTGGATTGGATGATGAAGGAAAGGGTGCGGTTTATTCTTATGATCCAGTTGGATCTTATGAAAGAGAACAATGCAGAGCCGGAGGAGCAGCAGCTAGTTTGATTATGCCATTTTTGGATAATCAAGTTAACTTCAAGAACCAATTCGAGCCGGGCTCCGATGGAAGAAAGAAGAAGGAGTTAAGATATTTGTCATTGGATGAAGTGTTACAATTAGTGAAAGATGCTTTTTCATCTGCTACCGAAAGACATATCCAAGTAGGTGATGGATTAGAGATTTTCATTGTCACCAAAGAAGGTATTAGAACAGAGTACTATCCTTTGAAGAGGGACTAGATTAGTCAATACTACGAAATTCAAAAACTAATTATTTTATTTTATTTGGTATGATATTCTATTAAACTGGTAATTCGAACTTCTTACCTTTCATTACCTTCGTGTAATAGATATAGAAGAAATCGGAATAAATTGCCGTTTGAATGAGACCAGAAAGAATCGAGATGTAGTCAAAACGTTGCTCAGCATAATATCTCCACAACCAGTTTGGAATGTACAAAGCTCTATAAAGACCCAAAGCAAAAATGTAATGAGTAGTGATGTTTTCAGCTTCACCGGTTCTTTGAAGAATAAACAATTGTGGGAGAATGGCCACCGATTCCAACCATAATGAAAATGACCACATCACATCAGTGACAGCGTATTTATGAGTAAATATCAATGATAACACTGCTGATCCCCCAATCAAATACTTGGAAGGAAAGCTATCGATATTAGCCTGGATGTCCTTCTTGTACTTACTAGTCATCAAGTAGACTGTGTAAGCAGATGAAGCAATGAAGAATACCTTAAGAATGGAATTGTATAACGAGTAATACTTGTAGAATAAGTTCAAGTATCTGGTAAGATACACCAACACATACAAAGATTGAGTCTTTAAGGAGATACCGGCGATGGACTGGTTCTTTTCAATGGCATAAAGAAGAATGAATATGCTGGCCAAATGGGAGAGATCCCCTGTCAAGCTAAAGATGTTCATGGTGAGTATAGTTTTTGACAACTGGTAGTTGTGAGATTTAACACGTCGACATGCGTGAATTCGGTCACGTGACGGGATAAGACTGCGGTACTGCATGTAGTCATACCCCCACCAAATAATAATACCCCCACGAACACCTCCACCACCAGATCACACCCACCACCAGATCACACCCACCACCAGATCACTACTACCACCAGATCATCTATTCACAGCTAGATACTAATAAGTCACCGATCGTCACCATTAATAATATACCCATTATTTGACGTTATAATCTGGAGTGGATTGGAGAATCGGCGTGCATATAACTCTGCATCAACCGGACCACCTCCTCAGCCATGCCATAGCTGCTTTGGTAGCCTCCTCCTCCTGCTCCATAGTTGTGGATGAGCCATGGACGGTTTTGATCGACTTCCACTCGAGGCCCTGACTCTCTGTAAGGACGGAGCCCCACGTTGACTCTTACCACGTCCAAAGTGGGGGAATTGAGAGCAAATTTGGGGTCCACTAATTCGGGGGCATATTTGACAGCCCGTTGGAGGATCCTCTGAGTGAGATGGGGATCTTCAGTGGTGTTGTCGGACTGCTCAAAGCAACCTCCAATGATGGTACCGCCTTCTTTACGAGGCATGATGTAGAGCATTTCGGTGGGGTATCCTTCAAACCCCGTCACGGCCTTGGTGTATTTGGAGTTGTTAGTCACCAACACTGTCTGACCTCTAACGGGGTAATTGGGACTGGGATCTTCCAAATCACTCAATTGAGCCGCCAAAAGTCCAGTAGTATTGATCACCACATCTGCCCCCAATTCGTACACTTGTTGCAACGATCCGAATTGGCGGGTTCGTTTTATGGAGTTTCCCACCACCACATTTTGGTTGATCAAGTAATTCAAGTAGAGAGGCACCGAGATCACCACCCCCTGGTAGCTATATCCGAAAGATGTATCAGGGAGCAATTTTCCCGGCTTTAAGGTGTGAAACCCTTCCACAAAGTTCTTGAACCATGGCAAGTGTTGTTGGGGATCGGGTTCGTTCTTCATGGCAAACAGAGTGAAACATTCCACGTCTTGTCTATGGACCACGCCAGCTTGGGGAACCAGGTCAGCGAGACGACGAAATTCATGGTATCCTACCTGATCAAACTGCTGGTGTCTAGTGTCATTTTTGGAGGCAAAGGAGTGCCAATTGGCCCCGGCGAACGGCAGGGTGTAGGCGGTGTCCAAATCTCCAGGAAGGTGACGAGCAATTATGGAAATAGAGAGGTTTGGATATGCCTGCTTCAACCGGAGTGCTGTGGTCAATCCCAACACTCCTGCTCCCACAACAATGACGTTTAGCTGGGGTGAATTATTGGAGGGTTGAGTGTTTCTGGAGCTGTTGAACATATCAGATCAAGTGATAATTAATGGTCAGTATTAATTGAGTGTCTGGGTTAAGTCATAACCTTCGCACGATATAAGGTGAGGTACAGGATATGTGGGGTGACAGTGTAGGATACAAATCCGTGAGGAACTGTCTGGGAAACATCTGGAAACATCTGGAAACATCCGGGAAACGTCTGGGAAATATAATTTGTGAGAAACAGATTCAATTGATATAATCAAGGTTAGCAATTTCATATCAATCAGAGACCCTTGAGGATATTGAGACCCTGTGAGTACTGAGACCCAATTGTGAGTCACTCGAACTCATGGGCTCATGAAATGAACCACAAATTAACACTACATTGGAGGTTTCAAAAACTCTTCATCTTGAAAATCTCCATCTTACAAAGTCACTAGATTTTCAATTTCTGTAATTTTTATGACTTCCACTATACACAATAATGGTAGTAATAAATTGATGGTATCCCTACCAGTGATTATTATAGTTCTTCTCTATATGTTATTGTTTGGGATTAATTGACTCATGGTCTTAGTATCTACTAATGCTATTTTCTAAGCTAAGAGTCCTTTGGACTGGTGCTTATCCTGGTGTAGTGAATTTTTGAGACTGGAAGACTATGGTTTGAGGACTAGAGCTCAATGTATTCTAATAATTGGTTATATTCTTCCTCTTCTCCAAGTTCTCCCTCATTCTGGGGGTCCTGGTTAAACGAGTAACCATGGAAATTAAAGCCTGTACGTTTGACATTGCGATGGCCATCATAGTGGGTGTTTTGATCGAGTTGGTCGTAGAGTTGATCTAAGTTAACAAACCATTGGCCCACAATATCGCTGGCTCCAGACTCGGAGTCCAATTGGTCCAAAAACAGCCTAACTTCGACCTCACCTAGCTTGTCGTTGACCAAGTGATTCTGTGAGTGGGTCCGCAACGTCTTGAACCGACCGTTAGCATCAATATATACAAGAGATGGAAAGTTGGAGATCTTGAACTCAGCAAGAATGGGTGAGGTCAGACCAGCCGTAACATCCACAAACGCGAACCGGATACCAGAGTATTTCTTGTTCATTGCAAGCTGTTGGTAGTAATGAGTAGGAAGCTTGTACTGGATCCAGTCTCGTACGTAAGGCATGGCAAATACCACGAGGGTGGATGGAGATGCCCATACTTGGTCCATGGGAATATGCGCGAAATCAACCACTTGGGTGTGGAAGTTATCGTAATTGGGCCGGACC
Organism: Suhomyces chickasaworum; assembly: GCA_030568495.1. Lineage (NCBI taxonomy): Eukaryota > Fungi > Ascomycota > Pichiomycetes > Serinales > Debaryomycetaceae > Suhomyces > Suhomyces chickasaworum. The sequence continues at coordinate 83,708 of JAJMGF010000021.1, read as the reverse complement.
TCGGGTACATTCTCCAGGATGAATTCGATGATTGACTCGAGTTCACGATCACGGTAATCAAAAGTGATGATTTTCTTAGTATCGAAGTCAACCAACTTCAACGTGGGATACAGGCGTACCAGAAAGAGACTTGTGAGTCGAGGGTTGGTCTTTGCATCGGTTCGAAGCACCTGGAACTGCTTGAGACCGCTGGCATCAGTATCGCTTTTGGTTTTGTCTTTGTCTTTGTTGCTGGTGGAGGTGATATTGTTGTACAAGATACTAACATAGTCGAAGGTGGGGTTGAAGATTTCACAGTATTGACACGATTCTGAAGAGAAGTAGATGAGAGAGTAGCGGGACTGTTCTAGTGTGTGTTCAATCGAGGCATCCACTAGAGGAAGCTGGTGTGGTGGAAACACTGCCCCTGTTAGTGCTAGGAACATCCATAGCACCACGAGTAAAAGTGCCATGATAGATCAAAAAGATAAAAATCTGTTAGGTAAACTATACCCAGTGCAACCTGCAAAAGTTGTGCTCACTACCAACCTGCACAATGCTATTGTAAAGGTTTGAAGGTTTGCTGGCAGAACCTGCAAACAATACTAGTATTGTCACTAGAGACCAGTAGCCCCGGGGTCCTAGGTCGAATTTCTCGAACCCGCCAATCCCGTGAAAACCATGAGAACCGTCCAAGCGATCTTCCTGGTCATCGCTTGGATGGTGCCGGCCCATCGCCAAAAATAGCAGCGAAACCGGCAATCGGCACTAAACATCGCACCACCTCAAATAGTTAAACTCAAACTCTAAACGACGAGTAGCGCTGCATACACAGCTGGCACTAATTACAACTATGTAATTACCTGGTTCCACACGACCTTTGGTGAAACAGTCCATTTCAGTCTCAGCAAGCTTCTTACATCACCAAACAATATGGAATAAGATCTGGACTTTGACCTCGGCATAGCAACCCCATACCAGTTTCAGAACTACCTCCATTTTCTTGTTTCTTCTATTCATCACCCTTTCCTCTTTGCTCTTTTCTTTGTTTGTATTATTACTGTCTATTATGTGGCCTCCGCAAAACCTCCTGCATATAAATGGTGGCTGCCTATTCGGGCATGGCCACCAGCAGCACTGTCAATTTCGCAGCTAATTCGGCTATCTACCAGCAGCATAAAGTCATGCCAGCTTCAGCCCCATAATTACATCTTATGAGCCTCCTGGCTAATCATACCTAAAGCAACCCTACCAGCATATTTCGTGCTAACCATCTCCGAAAGAATGCTGGCTATTGTTTTCCATCTGCCTCACCTATATAAGTTCCAGATGCCTTCTACAACCCAATTTCTAAACCATAATCTTAACTTAGTTTATTGAAACGTTTTGCTCATACCCATCTAATGAAGACCTTTATACCTGTTCTAGTCCTCGTGGCCTCGGTGTTGGCCGCCTCCGATGATATTCTGGCTCTGTCTACTCAGTTGGTGCCATCTTCCTTCGTCTACACCAACCTGTCAGCAACCACCTCCAATACCTTGGGCCCAGACAACAAGGCTGCTTCCCTTTCCACTGGAAGCTCTCTCACAGAATCCAGCGTTGGACCTAGCTCCAGTGCTGTGTCTGACTCTGGTGTTGCAAGTGCCAGTTCTCTCCCAGAATCTAGCATTGAATCCAGCATTGGATCTAGCACTGTTCCATCCAGCACTGTTCCAGCATCGAGTGCTGCTCCAGTCTCAAGCTCCATTGAAGATTCCAGCTCTGCTCCAGCATCTTCTAGTGTTGCTCCAGCATCTAGCTCTGCTTCCGCATCCAGCTCTGAATTGAGTTCAGACTCTGCTCCATCTAGTGCCCCATCTGGTGCTGCTTCTTCTAGTGATGCTCCATCTAGTGCTCCATCATCTATTGCTGCTCCATCATCTATTGCTGCTCCATCATCTATTGCTGCTCCATCAAGTGCATCTTCTAACTCTAGCGTTCCAGTGAATGGAACTTCCACTAATGCTGCCGGTCCTGCTTCTCGTGCAGCTGCCACCACTTCAAAGAAACCAAGATCTACCATCTACGATATTGCTACTGCTACCGATATCGATAGCGAAGATGTTACCCTTACTGTTTGCAGTGCTGGCTCTTGTTACGTCACCACTGAACTCATGACTAAGACTACCATGACCACCACCGTGGACGGAATTCTTACTGTGATCACTACTGAAGTTCCTGTTAGCACCACCAATGCTGCTGTTGCTACTTCCTCCTCTGCCTCAGTTGCTTCGACTGGTTCCGCATCTACAAAGGCAAATGGAGCTGTCGCTGCTTCTTCTTCTTCTTCTAATGGCCCATCTCCTGTGGTAGTTACTGGCTACATCACTAAGGAGGCCACTGCCACTGAATATTCCACCACCATTGTTACCATCACCACCTGTTCTGATAACAAGTGTGTGGAAACCATCAAGACTGCTGACTTGATCACTGTCACCGACCAATCCACCACTTACACCACTTACCGTGATATCACCACCACCAACGCCGCTGCTGCTGTCACTACCACCACTTCTAAGGATGAAGTTGTCACCGAGACCCATATCGCTCATACCGTCATCACCATCACTTCTTGTTCAGACAACAAGTGTACCGAGATCCCTAAGACCACTGGTCTCACCACTGTCACTGAAAACAACACTATTTACACCACTTTCTGTCCTTTGTCTACTGAGTCTCAAACCTCCACTTATACAAAGCCTACCACTGCTCCAGCTCCAGCTCCAGCTCCACCAGCTTCTCAAGAGAAGCCATCTTCGGTCACCACCACTTTGGTTTCCACCGTTTCTAAAGGAAATGGTGTGACTACCATCAATGTGATTTCCAATAACATCAAGACTCAAACTCCAGCCACTACATTAGTGAGGTCTTCATCTTCTGCGGTTGCACCTAATACGATAACCATTCCAACACAAGACAATGCTGCCAATAGCATCAAGTTCACAGGATTGTTCACCTTCTTGGCATCTCTTGTGCTTTTGATATAGACCTCCACTGACATTTTCGGAGCCAGTTTTGTATACTAGACTAATAATGTAATTATAACTTAATGAAACACATGTAATCCATCAAAATAATCTAGAGCCAATATTGAATCTGAGTGCCTTGAATTGACTAACTACTTTGAATAGACTGATTACTTTGTAATTACCTACTAATTACTCTTCAAAAGAATGACACCTATGGTACAATTAACACCTTATGGTATACTAGTGTTATTATCATGCCTAGTGGAATCGAACATATATCATATCTACAGTGATCTATAAATTGTTCAGTATTCATTAAAAGAGGTTAAACTAACCTTGATACTAATTTTGAATAAACCGTAGAAGTGGCTTTGTCTAGGAAGTATGGGTATAATTAATGACTTTGTCTGGGAAGTAAGGGTATAATTATTCAAGTAGTAGTCTCACTAATTAGCTTTGATGAAGCTATCACAAATTACCAAATGAAACGCAACTTTAGTACAGTTTGATGTGACATCATAAACCCTAGTTGATTTTTACTACCTAAAGGTAGTAATATTTATGCATGATTGACGGTTTTTATTTTCCTGTGGGGAGTGGGATTCTCATGAGTGATTTGGTAACTCATTTTCTGAATCCGGTCATATTTCTCATAATAACCCAACAAATATTGGTTTTTAAACATAACTTAACTAACAAAGTCTATTCGTAAAATCTATCTCTATTTAACTGTATATGCAAAAGAGTTCAAATTGCAAAATTTTGAACTTTTTCACATATCCATAACCCCAAAGGTTTTCCGCTATTTTATTAATCGCATTCCAGTTTTGCCCCGAACGACGAGGGTGTCTGGGAATATGGTGGTATTTCACTCATATTCACTTTCCTATACATGTGTACCCTCGCCCCATAACCAAATTCGGGATAAATGGTTTCAAATATTCACATGGGCATGTATCCAATCTAATTGGTGGAGTTTTGGCTGGGCTGTCGCCATTCCCCTCCAACTCCTTAGTTGTTCTAGTGCAGTTTACTATTGACAAAAAACCTCTCTTAACCTGCACTTGCAAAATCTTTACTGTTTATCATCCAGCAAATCCTACTAGTACCCAATCCCATCCCATTACGTTACCATGGATGCCTACCACGAGTTCATAGAACCGACAAGGGTCAGTCATTGCGTGGGTGCTAACTTCATTTCCCCCCTGAAGAAGCATCTTATCATTGGGAAGGCCACTCTTCTTCAAGTTTTCGAGGTATTAGATGTTGGTGACCATTCCAAGGTGAACTCGACATCAAAGAACCATCTTAAGCTTGTGGATCAGTATAAGTTACATGGACTCATCACTGATATCAAGCCCATACGGACCATTGAAAATCCAGAGTTGGACTACTTGATGGTGGCCACCAAATATGCCAAATTTTCCATCATTAGATGGGACCATTACACTCATACCATCTCTACGGTATCGCTTCATTTCTACGAAAATGTCATCCAAAATTCCACCTATGAAACCCTCTCAAGGACCCTGCTCTTATTGGAGCCCACATATAATTCCTTAAGTTGTGTTAGATTCAAAAATCTCTTGACGTTCTTACCATTCGAAACATTTGAAGACGATGATGACGAGGAAGTGGATGATTCCGAGGCAGCTCGTCCAAAGATTCCCAACCAGTTATACGACTCCAGTTTCCTTATCGATGCTCTGAACTTGGATCCTTCAATTGGTAACATTGTGGATATGCAATTCTTGTACAATTTTAGAGAACCTACCGTGGGTATTTTATCCCTGCCGATATATACATGGACCGGAACTTTACCAAAAGTCAAGGATAACATACAGTATACCGTGGTCACCTTGGACTTGGATACGAAAGCGGGAGTTTCGGTGATGAAAATCGAGAACTTACCTTATGATGTGGATAAAGTCATACCGTTGAAAGCACCATTGAATGGTTCATTACTCGTGGGATGTAATGACATTATTCACGTCGACAGTGGTGGTATGTTGAGAAGAATTGCTGTCAATTCTTATACTGCTTCCATCACTGCATTGTCTAAAAATTTCCTTGATCAAACCAGTCTAGGCTTAAACTTGGACGGATCCACTTTTACTCAACTTCCAAATGATCGTAGAGTTTTAATGATAACTGAAAAAGGCCAGTTTTATTACGTCAATTTTGAAGTAGATGGAAAAACCATCAAAAAAGTAATTATAGAATCCATTGATACCGAATTTTACTCTACCGTTGAAGTTTCCTTCATTAATGACATCACGGTACTCGATGATAACCTTTTATTTATCGCTTCTGCCAATGGAAATAGTCCTTTGATCAAATGGAAATATCAAGACCAGTCCAATGAGAACAAAGGTGAAGACTTGGAACCCAAGCAGGATGAAATGGACGATGATGAAGATTTGTATAATGACGATGATGAAGAATCAGATAAGAAGCTTGTCCTCTCCACGTCTCTGATCAAATATGAGCAACAAGACATTCTCTTGAATAATGGCCCCATTTCGAGTTTCACCCTAGGATTTTACAATACAGAAAAATACAAATCCAAGCTCAAAAATCCCAACTTTAATGAAGTATCCATTATCTCAAATGGAGGAACTTATGAACATTCTAGATTGAACATTATTATCCCAAGTGTTCATCCTACCATTTCTTCATCACTCAGTTTCTCTCAGATTAATAGAATGTGGACTATCAGTAGTAAATACCTTGTTACATCTGATGATGTCAATTCAAAATCAGAGATTTTCCAACTCGAAAACTCATTCGCCAGGTTGAACTCTGAAGATTTTATTAACAATGATTCTACAATTTCCATGCACGAATTAAATGAAGGTAATTTTATTCTTCAAGTCACTCCAAAAATTATCAATTTATACACTAATGAGTTTAAGAAGGTTTTATCGATTGACGAATTTGGAGATGATGAAATTATCAATACTGTGGTTAAAAATGAATTCTTGATGTTATTCACATCAAGAGGTAAAGTCAAGATTTATGCAGTTAACACATATGCTGAATCCTATTCCAGCTTGGAAATCCCAAAGATCCTTAATGATACAATTCTTACTACTGGTTATATTGCCAACTCGACCTTATTGAATGCGGTCCTGAAAGATGTCAATCTTTTGATTAATCGTGGTGTTAAGCGGAAATTAGGTGGTACTAAAAGTACTGATGAACCCGCTGATTCAAAAAGTAAATCAGTTATTGAACCAAAATCCAAGACTTTCATTTTAGTTACCGGTGATAATCGAATTGTGGCTTTCAATAGATTCCATAATCAAAGGTGTTATCAATTGAATGATATAACCAAGTTCAGTGATCGTTTGAACTTGGGCTTTTTTGAACCAAATTCTTCGGATCCAGATCCTTTCATTAAACAGGTTATGCTCAATGAATTGGGTGATGAACATTCTAAAGATGAATACCTTTCTGTTCTTACAATTGGAGGGCAATTATGGTTATACAAATTGTTTCATGATGGAGAAAATTTCCAATTCGTTAAGGAGAAGGATTTGCCAATAACTGGAGCACCAATGAATGCTTATCCTATGGGTACAGCTATTGAAAGAAGATTGGTTTACTTTTCTAATTTGAATGGTTATTCATCAATATTCGTCACCGGTGTTACACCTCATATCATCCTTAAACCTTCTCATTCAATTCCTAGAATCTTCAAGTTCACTAAAATATCGGTTGTATCGGTGGCTCCATATCATGATTCAAAAGTTCAAAATGGTTTGATTTTCCTTGATAATGACAAAAACGCAAGAATTGGTACGTTACCCTTGGATTTCAATTATGAAAATAATTGGCCCATTAAGCATGTTCATATTGGAGAGCTGATTAAATCAATCACATATCACGAATCCTCTAATGCATACGTCATTTCTACTATCAAAGAGATCCCTTACGAGTGTCTTGATGAAGAAAATAATCCTATTGTTGGTGTCGATAAGACTAGACCAGGGGCAGTATCTTACAAAGGATACATCAAATTGGTGTCGCCAATAAATTGGACTGTTATTGACACTGTCGAATTGAAAGACAATGAAGTGGGAATGACTATCAAGTCCATGGCGTTGGATGTTGGATCATCAGTGAAAAGGTATAAGAATAAGAAAGAATTCATTGTCATTGGAACCGGAAAGTATAGAATGGAAGATTTAGGAGCTAATGGATCCTTTATGATTCTTGAAATAATCGATATTATTCCTGAACCTGGACGGCCTGAAACTAACCACAAGTTCAAAGAGGTTTTCAATGAAGATACCAAAGGTGCTTGTACGGCAGTATGTGAATTAAGTGGTAGATTTTTGGTTTCCCAAGGACAGAAGGTTATTGTCAGAGATTTACAAGATGATGGTGTTGTTCCTGTGGCGTTCTTGGATACTTCAGTGTATGTTACTGAAGCTAAAAGTTTCGGAAACTTGTTGATTTTGGGAGACTCGTTGAAGAGTGTTTGGCTTGCTGGATTTGATGCTGAACCATTCCGGATGATTTTATTGGGTAAAGACCTTCAATCATTAGATGTCAATTGTGCAGATTTCATCGTTAAAAACGAAGAGATCTTTGTTCTTATTGCCGACAACAAGAACATTCTTCATCTTGTACAATATGACCCCGAAGACCCTACTTCTCAGAACGGACAAAGATTAGTCAATAAGGCATCATTTGCAGTGAATTCTTCCGTCACTTGTATGCGGGCACTTCCGAAATCAGAAGAATGGTATAACTACGAACAAGGAAAGAAGGAATCCAAACTTACGGGAGATTTCCAGAACATTGGTTCCACCATTGATGGGTCGTTCATTAATGTGTTCCCATTGAGTGAAACAACCTATCGTCGTTTGTATATCATCCAACAACAATTAACTGATAAGGAATACCACTACTGTGGATTGAACCCCAGGTTGAATCGGTTCGGTCCATTGCTGGTTACGATGAATGATGTGAATACCAAACCTATTTTGGATTATGATGTGCTCAAATCCTTCACCAAGATGAATATTGAGAGGAGAAAGTACCTTTCTACCAAGGTCAGTAGTAAGAACGGATTGTATGAGGTATGGAAGGATTTGGTTGAATGTGAGACGGTGTTGAGAAACCTATAGGGGAACATAAAACTGTTACTGCTGTATATTAAGCTGTATAATATGAATATTATAAAATTTAGATAAGAGATTTAGAGTAGCATTGAGAGCCGTAACAACAGCAAACTCTTATATAAATCAATAATAAATCAATAAAAGAATATCAAAAGAATATATTAATTAAAGAATATATTAATAAAAGAATATAAAAAGAATATAAAAAGAATATAAAAAGAATATATTATTAAAAAGAATATATCAATAAATACATCGACTAAACACTTTTAGCTCAATAGTATTAATTTTTATCATTAAAAGACCCCTTTTCAAGGTGGTGGGAGTTGATATTAATTGATACTATGATTGATACTATGATTGATACTAATTAATATTATAATTGATACTATAATTGATAGTATGATTATAATAATTGTAATTATAATTGATATAATAATTATAATTGATATAATAACTATAATTGATATAATAATTCTTCTAAAATTTCACAGATAAGCAAGTATTATCTTATTCAAAATAAGCAGATTGAATCTTAACTAATATTTATATATTTATGGTATATGATATTAATTACTATTAATATAGTTAGTATGTAGACTTTATAGTAACTCTGAAAATTGATCCTTTTAAGGGTGGAAAAAAGATCTTATATTACTCCATACCTCCATGGATCTTAACATGGCCAAAAAGACGTCATCTTATTTTCATCTGTCTTCTTTTCAGGTTACTTTGGCATCCATAGCTATGGTGAGGAAACCACATCACGTGACACGCTACTCTAGTAATTCGATCCCACCACCAAATAGGTACCAACATGCCCAAGAGATCCACCAAATCGGTGTCGTTTCAAGCGGCCCAAGACGAAAAACATGACGAGTCTCCCGATAAGGCCACCAAGAGATACTCATTCCCCGTCATTAGACGTCCATTGGCCGCTGTGCCCTTCCATTACCTCTTGGTGTTGGCAGGAATGTTCAGTTTTGGCCTCACCTCCAACGTCCAGCCAGTCTTGATCAAAGGACTCTTTGTGTTGTTGGCTCTCCAGGTGCCCTATACCATCAGTTTGGTGTATAATGTGGGGCTAAAACATACCAATGTGCCCTTATTAGTGGGAAGCTCCTTCTTCGTGACTTTGGTACTATCAATCCCACTCTTTGTGGGCCTCTTGATCATGGGTGCGCCATTGGGGTCTTATTTATCCGAGACATTGCTTTTGGCACTTCATATGGCGGTGATTGTGTTTAGTCCCGTGTTGGTGATCTTCCAGATCGATTTTGCTGCCATCACCAATGTATTCCGTGTTTCCAGGGTGTACCGCGTTATTTTCACCAACCCGGTGTTTAGCGCCAGTGTTGCCGGGATATTGGGAACCTGGTTGGGGGTGGTTCCTATTCCTCTTGACTGGGACCGTCCATGGCAACTGTGGCCCATCCCATTGGTTAGTGGGGCTTACATTGGTTCCGTGGTAGGAAGTATTGTTTCCTTGGTGGTAGCTTCACTCTAATGGACCCCCAATACTAATGCTTATTGTTAGAGAGTGTGTACTGAGTGCTCACTAATTGTTTGGATTTCACTCTGTTGGGTGCGCCTATTTCCCCAGATCCCTAACTTCCGGCCAGGGGTGGTCCATCACCATCAATCATGACCCTAAAATCACCAACCTCCCTAAAATCCCCTTTCTAAGATCCCTAACCTCCCTAAAATACAACCTCCCTAAAGCATTGAAGTCATTAAAGTCCTTAAGGTTATACCATTGATATTATTTATTACCATTCGACCACCCTTACCAATTTATCATTTAACATTTCATTTATTATTTATCAATTACAATTACAATTCATTTACATACATTATCAGTCACAATCAGGTTCAATTCCTCAATCACTCAACTCCAATAATCTGTGCTTTGCTGGTGGGACTTGGTCTCGCCCGCATTTGCTTACATTATAAGATCGTCGCAGTTCGGAGTTAATTTCTCCGCACCCGCAATATAAAACCCCATAACCTCCCTTCAACTTTCTCTTCTGTATCCTATTCTTTTCCTTTACTTTACTGTGCTTGACACTTACTCACAAATAACTCTAGCCCCCTCCATACCATGTCAGGAAAATTCCCAACCGATATCAACCCAAAGTACATTCCATACACCGCTTCTCATGAAGACATCACTGCTTGTGCCAACCCAATTGAGTTGAACCTTGCTAAAGAATTCGCCGGTAAGAAGGTGGTTGTCACCGCTGCTCCAGGTGCTTTTACCCCTACTTGTACCGAACAACACATTCCTGACTACTTGTCCCACGTGGCCGACTTCAAGGCTAAGGGTGTCAGTAGAATCATTGTATTGACTGCAAACGATCCCTTTGTCAACGCTGCATGGGCCAAGGCTTTAGGAAACAAAGATGAGGAGAACTATGTTGTATTCGCCACCGACCCATTGGCCAAGATCTCTGCTGAGTTGGGTCCTGAATACACCGCCGACTTATCTAGTGCTGGATTTGGTTTGAGAACCGAAAGATGGGCTGCTATTGTCGAAGATGGTGAAATCACCTTTTTGAAAAACGAGCAAGGTTTGGGTTTCACCGAAATCTCCAAGTCTTCCACCTTATTGGAGAGATTTTAGTGTCTACTCGTTAATAAATAACCTTACATCACAATCTATCCTTGTAGGTCAACCATTGAGAACTACTGGCAAGATCAATTCTATAACCAATTGAAGTGCCAATTGTAAAGTACTAACTGTAGTGTCATAATGAGCTTGACCGGATTTGCCACTCCATCACCATTAATTATCTATGACATCAGTGAGTAAACACTTCCACAAACAAACTAACGCACAACAAAGAAACTACGGATCTACAGATCTTTATCATTTTAAATAGATCTCCTAAATCAACTCATCTTGACCATCAACATCTCATCCCATTGACCCCTGAACCTTCACCCAATTGGTATTGCAGCCTCTTCCCAGAACCCCACCAAATTCTCACTATGCACCTTAAGTCGCACAAACTGACTCCCACTTGTCACATTTGATAAACACTTACGCGTATCCCCAACCTCAAACCACACCATGGCAGGATTTCCAAGGCTACCACACATCCATGGGGACACCGATGACGATGCATCTATTCATATGCACCGCCAAGTGGGTCCATCCCGTCCGTTACAGCGACGTTCCGATCTCGATGACCATATTCTACTGATAGCCAACGAAGAGTCCGATGATGACCTTGACGTTGACGTTGAAAACATGGAAAGATACTTTGAAGCTTACCAAAGAAAGGGCTCCAGCTTTCTCGACCTGGATGACTCGGACTACAGCTATGCTCCCAACTCCGACTCTGACGCCGATTCTCTATCTGATTCGGATACCTACAATGAAAGCGATGACTACCAAAAGAACGAATGGGCATACGAGAGATCAGACAACGAGATGGACCAATTTGACGATCACAGTCACCACTACACCGAAAAAAAACAGAAACAAAAACAAAATGGCCCCATCAAGAACTACAAAGATACCAATGGCAACAATCCTGGGGTGGATTCTGAAGAATTGGGGGAGGACCCGTCACCAATTGATTCCAATAAATATCAAACACCAGCCAATGTGGAACTAACACCCAACAAACTCAAACCGAGTGGATTGTTGCTGGCGTTTATATTTGGGTTTGTATTGATGTTGGTATTCATGTTGATCATGGCTGTCGGCTACTCCAAACCAATTATAAACAATGCTTATAATTATAATTCTATCAATAAGGCCATCAGTGAACTATCGGATAAAACTACGTCTTTGGCGGCTCGGCAAGACTTTCTCGAAGTCATGCATGAAACATTCAGCAAAAACTTTGACTCTAGGCTTCAGTCCTTGAGTGAAATGTTTCATTCAGTGGAAGAAAAATACTTACACAACAACCAACAGTTTCAGAATCTACAAGAACAATTTGAGTCTTTGAAGGGTCCCCCTAACAATAAGTTAACCCAAGATGAATTGGATTCGATCAATGGAAAACTCTCGAGGTTTTCAGAGTTAAGCGATGATGTGGAATCTTTAAAACAACATATTCTTGAAGAATTAATTGATTCCTTACCTCAACATGTTCCCGTATACATAAAAAACAACAAAGTACACTTTCTTCCAGAATTCCACAAATACTTGTATAGCTTCATTGAAGGCTATAATGCCAATCAAGGAAATAGTTCTAATAACGAAAAGGGAATTTCATGGGAAAAGTTCTTGGAAACTCACAAGGAGCTGTTGGATTCTTGGATCGGGGAGAAATTAGGGGATATCAAAGTTCAAAACATTGGTAAGGATAAATTAGAAAAGATTATCAAGCAGAAGTTGAAAGAGAATAACCACCATATTCTTGAAAAGGTCAATGAAATTATTGATAATTTGAATGTAATTGACAATAATTCTACCACCACAAGTTTCAAATTCAACCGGGCCACAAGTGAAGTTTTACTTGATAATTTACTAGAGACATTCGCTAAGGGAGCAATTAAAGTGAATTATGCCGAGTATAATCTTGGATCTCGAATCTTGGGATTTTTAACCAAATTGAACTTACATGGTTCCTCAAATCAAGCTTCTTTAACAAGAAGAATATTTTTAGGATGGTATGATTATTTCAACAGTAACAATAGAGGAGCCGGAGGAGTGCTTCAACTGACACTGCAATGGAAATATAATGCCAATAATTTGTTACTTGATAACGAACAAGGTTGGATATGTGAATCGAATAGTTGCTCTGTTGGGATTCGATTATTCAACTCAGTTATAATCACAGATTTGGTGCTTAAAAATATAATTAATCATCAAGGAGATAGCAAAGGGCGAGAGGGAGCCCCTACTATTTCTGCCCCTAACAAAGTGAGTATTTATGTGAAACCACGAAACAAGGATCAATTGGGAATTCTAAGGGAACATTTGAAACGGTTCAATTTGGGAAGTGATACTGCTAATCCGTACTTGACTAAATTTATTAAGGTTAAGGAGTTTAAACTCAACAATGCTAGTCCAATAACTCATATTAAATTGCCAATTAGTGTGGTGAACCTTAAGATCCCTGTGCGAGATTTGTACGTGGAATTGCAATCTTCTAAAAATACGATAACCGGGCTTAATAACATAAAGATATATGGAATTACCGAATTGAATTCATACAAGTACAATAAGCAATTTAACTTGCTACTTGATACGCTTCAAGCAGAAGATGTTGAATCCCACCAGGAAATAATTAACGAACCCATTGTAATTGACGACGATTGGGGAGATTTATTAATAGGGGACGACGATCTATTTTAAGCTAAACAACCCAAACCCATCTGATTGCCAAGATGAAAGGATGGTGAAAGATGAAAGGAATGATGAAAATGATATGGCTTACAAATTCGACTACTGGTCGTCCATGTAACTTGTAACTTTGTAACTTATGTAAGATATTAATAGCAAATTTAATTTTAATTTAACTTTCCACTATGGAATTTAACTGTATTGGATAAATTAGTAAATTAATTTACCGCGTTCAATTAACTATCCCTGTGATTTGAGCCTTTAACTTTGCAAGGTGTATCAACACATATTACTACGGTAGTTGGTTTTGATCCCTGATATCAATTAACCATCTAATTAAGATTGAACCGTCTGTACCACGAGTATTTGGAGCAATCACATAATTAATGTGGTAGTGATACGAGATAACCTGGAGATAATCTGGAGCTGTGTGTAATGGATTTAATGTGTTTTGGTTACAGTTTAATAATACCTAGTAAATTATATTACTTACCCGAAAGACAATATGTACGATACGAACATATATGATGTAGAAATTAAAATGACCTTTGACCGACTTCACCGTGCAAATGAGAGTTCTGCAAAATTGAGATAAATTGTAGTAGCTAAAGTGAATAAAATTATTCCATTACCAATCAAGGTATGGAAATATGAAGGATATCACACTTAGATCAAAGCCAAAGCACCGATCAAACCGACAGCGAAAGCTGGAGCAACAACGTTAGCACCATTGGCGGTGGTAACTTGTGGAGCAACGGTCTTTGGTGGAGCAGAGTTAGATTGAGCTGGAGCTTCTGGCTTAGCTGGAGCAGCTGGAGTAGCTGGAGCAGCAGGCTTGGCTGGAGCAGCTGGAGTGTCTGGCTTAGCTGGAGCAGCTGGAGTGGCTGGAGCAGCTGGGGTAGCTGGAGTAGCTGGAGTGGCAGGCTTAGCTGGAGCAGCTGGAGTAGCTGGAGCAGCTGGAGTGGCAGGCTTGGCTGGAGCAGCTGGGGTTTCTGGCTTAGCTGGGGCAGCTGGAGTCTCTGGCTTGGCTGGAGCAGCTGGAGTCTCTGGCTTGGCTGGAGCAGCTGGGTGGTCAGATGGCAATGGACAGAAAGTGGTGTAGATAGTCTCATTTTCAGTCACGGTGGTAAGACCAGTGGTGTGAGGAACTTCAGTACACTTGTTGTCAGCACAAGAAGTGATGGTAACGACGGTGTGAGCGATCTCAGTCTTGGTCTTGGTACCTTCAGCTGGCTTGGTCTCCGGGGCCTTAGAGGAAGTAGCTGGAGCTTCAGAGTGAGTAGATGGCAATGGACAGTAAGTGGTGTAGATAGTCTCATTTTCAGTGACGGTGGTAAGACCGGTGGTTTGTGGGATCTTGGTACACTTGTTGTCGGAACAAGAGGTGATGGTAACAACGGTAGTCTTGATGTCAGTAACAGTAGAAGAACTGTTAGAGTACAAAGCAGCAGACATGGCGGAACCGGCAGAAGCGGTCAATAAAACAGCGGAGGAGAACTTCATATTGATAAGCGAATGGAGATATGAGTATAATGAAGAACAAGAATGGGCAGCGGATCAAGTCTTTTTATACTTTTGCAGGAGGTGACTGGTAAGTAATCGTTGCATTGGTCGCAAATAAAATTGCAGCAGCTACTAAGAATAGGGTGTTTACCTGAGAAAGGTTGTGATATTTTCTAGAGGCTCATAACTAAAAGGGCCGGGGCCCCCTGCGGATGAAAACCCCAGCTGAAAAAATACCCCTATGTACAGGTTGGAGGGCAAGGGGGAGGAGCCAGCACCGCACACCACATGCCAACTGACAGTAGTGCCGCGCTACGGCTGCCCCTCTACGATTACATTGTAAGGTTAATATCTTCACTTAGTGACGGTGTGGTACGGAATCTACATCGTTGACTTTGAGCAAAAATGATCAATTGGTAAACGGTAAATAGATTGGGGGCTTTGTCCGATAGAAATTGTCACTTTTCGGTTGTCCCTAACAATACTGCGGTTCGGAGGGAAGCCTGACGGGTATTGTGGGATTGTGCGGGCACAATAACCAAATCAAAGGTAAACATGGCTGGACGCAGTTTGCCGACCATGCAGGTGCAATTTTCACTCTCTTCCAACCCTGGGATGCGTCATCCCAGACGCACAACACATGGTTCGCGTGGGGGCATCCAGCACAGATCAGATGAAATATCAGTTGCACCCAGGAAACCCATGATGTGGATTTCTGGAGTTTCTGAGGTTTGGCCTGCTACACTGGATTGGTTGCTAGACCCTTAATGACTCGGGAAATTGCACTGTGGTTGGTCAGCCCCTCAGCCCCACCGCGCTTATTCCATGAGCAACAGAACTATGACTGGAAAGTTATACTCGTACTCACCAACAAGGTTGAACTTTGATTTGCAGAGCTCATGATCCTCTTGGTATTTACCTCCCAACACGATGTGACAGCGGCCTGTACATAGACACAGCTTATGCTGTTCACACAGCCCGTGACATCATACAATGCCGAATCCAAATGACAATTGCCAAATACCAATAGAACTTTCTCATCTTCTTGTGAGCCCTTGGATGGGTGCAATTGCTGTGTGTTTTCCTATTGGACGGCATTGATAACAAAAGCATGGAGATTGATGGTTAGTTTGAGGTTTAAGGTTGGGTTGGGTTGGGCTGGGGTTCGAAGTAGTGAGGCTATTTCGGGCTCTGGGGTTGGGGATTGGGGGGTAAATACCTTAGAGATACTACCAGTAGTTCGGTTATGGTGACTGGTACTCGTTGGGGCAAAGAGCGCAAAACTGCATGCAGTTGCCCCGAACAGAATAGAGGCTCGCTTTGAGCGCGATGCGCGTCTCGCTAACTAACGCGAGAACCCGAATCAGAAAATATTCCTTGGTGTACTTCACCAATCGTGTTTTGGTCCATAGTCACAAGGGTGTTAAGGGGGCCTGGCCATTACTGTAATTTCCAACTGATTCACTGGGGTGCTCTCTCAACTTCTTCACTACTTAACCTCTTCACTATCAGTACAAGGGCTTCTAGGCTCCTACATCTATAGGCTACTATGCCGAAGCTCCCACCATTCTATTGTTGCTGGCTTAAGCCTTTGTGATATTTTCCGTTATTTCTCGCGTCACGTGATACGCCTCGGAAATTTCTATTAGCAAAGTCCCCATCATTTCCAACAACTTAGGGGATCTCTCTATTATTGTGGTTGCTTCCAAGATAATGAACCCTGGGTCGTTGCCACGAACATTCCCCGTGAGAAGCTCGAATATCCTCAGTAATATGCTCTGTTCGCACCTTCGAATTGTTCATTCGCTTCCGGGCCTCTACTGCAAAAAGAAATGAGATCCGCTGGTCCCCAACCGTTACTACGGAATTGGAATTAAAATTGGTGGAAGTTAAAATTGATCGATTCACTCCACATTTCCCTCCTATTCCACTAGACCCGGTTGCATCATCAAACGTATTCCCCAAACATTGCTGAACGCAATTGTGCAGTGATTGACGCACAACAACGTCAAACTTGCATATGAGTAAAACTGCTGGTAGTCAAGAATTTGTAAACAACAGTATCAGACCACTGCCATTTGTAGATGAACTGATGAGTAAATGAGGGTATGAGAAGAAGCTCATAAGCTCGGCTTTACCATCGACAGATTAGATCACACCCGAGGCTTAGATCACATTCTCAGCAACTGCGGAATCTTCAACAAATCTACAAACCTTCCGTATGAAGAATGCCGAACAAATGGAAGACAAATCTGGATATTTAACCGTCGAATTGAGGTTTAATATGCTCATGGAATTGGGGGAGGGGTAGTGGGTTCAAAATGGTAAACAGTAGTGATGTTGCATCCGTAAGGTCCCATCATTCCATTTCAGTTGCTCTGTCGACTTCAATGAATCACCAGGCACATCATCGGGGGTATTCGTCCAGCATTTTCAAGGCACAGATCTGATCTACACTTCCTGATTCTACAAAATTGATCTAAACCTTCGTCTTGGCACTTTTGTCTACACACTTCCTGATTTGTAGGTTGAACCAGCCCTTAAATCATCACTACTGTTCTCATCTTTTCCTTGTAAGACCCTGAATTCTTCCCAAAATGACTCGAAATCTATCACCGTTTTCAGCTTTCCCTTTTCTGTTTTACAAATCCATAACAGTGTATGAATCTTCTAATATTGCGAGATTCAAGTTAAATTGCTATTTTGACAAATTTGTATGGCTAAGATATAAAATCCCATTTTCTTAAAATTACTCAAAATCTTGGAAATATTGAAAAAAAGTGAAAATGGCAATAGTGAAGTAACTGAGTTAATTTCACAAGAATTATCTAATCTCATCACCACTGACTAATCAATAGAAGGACTATTATTGGAAATAGCCCTGAAATAGTTTATTATTACCACGTATTATTGTTGTTAGGTTACGAACATTTATTTATTAACTCATAACATTTCCGAACTAGTTGCTGATTGCGAATAATTTATGGTTTATGGTTTTTAAGTACTTTTCTGCCCAGGTAGTATGCCTTCTATCTGTTTTGACTTGGCTGAAAATTCTCGAGAGAATTTCCTTACTTCAAGTATACCTTGTAGGTAGCAATCTCAAATGCACCCAATTTGATATCAACGGAATTATTCTTAACAGTCAATTCACTTCCAAAAACTTCATCCTTCTCATCTTCCAATGCATTCGTCTTGAATACCTTGTCGACATGAAGGACATCCGAATCGAACTTCAAGCTACCCTTACCAATACCACCCAATGAGTCATAAACTCTAAGAACCAATGTTTTCTGCTTGGATAATGTCTTGTAGGCTTCGTACTGGTTAACATCTGAGTCATTCTCACCTCTCTTGATATGAGAAAGAATCAAACCTTCACTGGCATTAGTCAATTGAACAGAGTTGAATAATGCACCAACTTTCTTAGATCCACCGGCAACAACCTTATCCAATTTATAGTTGAAATTGTAACCCAATTTCACAGTATCTGGACCCAATGGACCAGCATGTGGATATAAGGCGAACTCAAAGTCATGGTCTCCCATATCAGCCAAATCATCTGGTGCTTTGGCACTTCTCAATAAGGATAATCTGATCAAATTACCATGGATGGCTCCACCATACTTGGAATTGTTCAACACAGAGACACCATAGTTACTTTCACTCAAGTCCATAAATTTATGGTGTGCAACCTCAAACTTGGCAACATCCCAACTGGTATTGAAATGTGTAGGTCTTTGAGTAATACCAAATTGAGTTTCGTAGTTGGCTTGTTGAGCAGTGAAAATCGTAGTAGGGAATTGGACCTTCAAGAATTTATAAGTTTCATGCCATTTCACATGAGATTTAAATTTGACAAAATTGTTCTTAACAATATCGTCCGATTCAGTCAAACCTTGAATAGAAATGACAGTTTCAATTCTTGATTTTTCAGAAATGTCGTGCTTAACAACCAATGACGATTCCAACTTATTGTTTGATAAAATTTCAACCGTTCCATTTTCCAAGAATGAAAACTTGTTCAATGAGTATAATTCAGTATCCCAAGCAGGGAAATTCAATGGCTCATCATCGAACAAGACATATTGATTACCACCAATTGCTTTAGTTCCATGCTTTTTGGTTTGCTTCGTAGCTGTAGAGTCAATGATTTCACGATCATTTACAACATCATAAAGTGAGGTAATTATACCACCTTTACTAATGGTAGCAATAAGTAACTCATTGGACAAAATGAAACTTCCATCCTTCTCCTTAACTGAAGCCGGGTAAGTGATTGAATCACTAGAGTTGATTTTGGATACTCCATTCTCGCTAGACACTGAAACAAGCAATTTGTCATCATGTTTTGCAACCTTGGCTGTATCATTCTCAAGAGCGGAATACAATTCAGGTTGTCCTTCTTTAGTGACCTCAAAAATTTCATTTCTGGCCCAAGGTAAAGTATTGACGAATTGCCAATCTTCAGACTTGGTCTTCTTGTGTTCACCAGAAAGGTGTTCCAATGCTTTATTAATCAAAGTATTAGTCTTCTCTAAGTTTTCTGTCAACATAGGCAATACTTCATCATAGTAGACCATACCAATAGAACTTCCTGGAATAACGTCATGGAACTGACATAAACACAAGTCTTCCCATAACGCATTGATTTCTTTAGCAGGGTACTTGTAGCTTGAATCAGTTACAGAAACCAAACCAGCCACAAATTCTAAATCATGTAATTTAACTTCTCCGAATCTTATCAATTGTTTAGTCTTTGCTTGAGTGGTATAGGTACCTCTGTGGAATTCTAAGTAAATCTCACCAACCCATGTAGGTAAATCGGTACCTTGATTGGAATTTTCTAAGATATGATCATAAAAATCGTCAACAGTAGTGTTCAAATGAACCGATGGAATTGCTCCAGTGTTATTAGCTAAACCTCTGCATCTTCTAATTTTTTCTATCATTTCTTCGGTTGGACCACCTCCACCGTCACCGTGTCCATATAACAATAAACCAGCTGGAACATCTTCAAGGTTCTTATGTTGACGAGAAGATCTAACCACATCTCCGAAATGAGCTGCCGCAGTGTAAGTATTAGCCGGAGGCATGTGTACCAAAACTTGAGAGCCATCAAGAGCTTTCCAATTGAAGGTAGTCAATGGAAAATTATTAATATTATTCCATGATAACTTTTGTGTTAAGAAACGAGTTATACCAACCGTTTGACAAATTTGTGGAATTTGAGACGAATAACCAAAAGTGTCTGGTAACCAGAAAATATTGGAATAAAATCCAAACTCACTATATTGAAATCTTTGTCCAAGTAAAAATTGTCTAATCAATGATTCACCATTTGGAAGGTTAGTATCATTTTCGACCCAAGAACCTCCAACTGGAATAAATTGATTGGTAGCGAATTTCTCCTTCACTCTCTTGAAGATTTCGGGATGATATTCTTTCAACCATTTGAATTGTTGCATTTGAGAAGCAACGAAGACGTATTCAGGATATTGTTCAGCAATCTTAATTTGAGTTGTCCATGATCTAACGATTTTTCTTTTAGTTTCTGCAAAAGGCCATTCCCAAGCGGTGTCAATATGACAGTTACCAATGGCGAATACATCTACCCTCTTGTTTTTTTCATTGGGAAACTCCTCGAAAACTTCTTCCGAATCGACCTTGTTACCAAGAAGGGCTTCAGCCAATCTTCTACCTTCCTTGACACTGTTAACATCATTGGGGTCAAAGGCATTCATGATTTGGTTACAAACCTCACGAGCTTGATGCTTTTGCCAGCTGTCACCAGGCAATTCTCTGGCAGCATCACCTAAAATCCAGAAATCCCAATATAATCTTCTGGCTTCAATATTAGGTAAAACCAAATGAGCACGGCTCAAGTTGAAGTACCTGTTCGGATTTGGATGACCATCGTCACCATTTCCAAACATTCCATTACATGCAACCTCGATATAGAATTTTTGAGAACCAGTCTTTAAGTAAGGTTTGGGGATTTTAAACAAGTTTCTGTCGCCTCCACCAGTGAAAGCTTGTAAAGGTAAACCATCAGCATCATAAATCAAAGCTTCCGAGTTAGAATCCCAGTCTATCTCTACCCACTTTTCCTTGACCCAATTTTCAGGGATGTCAATGTGGAACTTGACCCAAAACGTCTTCCACGAGGGTCCAAAGTTGTAACCCAAACCAATGGTTTCCCATTGGACGTTATCAAAATCAATATCTTTGAAAAGAGGTCTTTGGGTGATTCCATCCTTGTCAGGAACTCTCCAGGACTTCAAGCCTTGGATTTCCACTCTTTCTTTGTCATAGAACTTAGGGAGGTTTAAACCGGGGTACTGACCCCCAGTACTGGTGAACTGCCTTAATCTGTCTTCAAAAAGATGCTGAACCGGCTTGAAGTTGGGTTGTAAATTGTATCGTTGATATTCTGAGGGATTGGTCATGGTTGAAGAGGAACCAAGGTGAATCTGGTGAATCTGGTGGATATATATGTAGCAACTGGGGCTATGGGGGTGGTAAAGGGGGACGGAAGCTGGGGAAGGACTGGGTGCAGGAAGTCACAATAATGTGTCCCAATTAGGTTCAGGGAGCGATTGGCCCACTGAATTGGTAAAGGAAGTTCCCTATACGTAGGAAATGTACCTTAAATCAGACACGTTCCTCAAATCATGCATCTCCATCGAGACCAGAACTTGAACAAATGGATAGGGAAGTAACTATGGGAGATAATGGTGAAGTCGATTGTTTATGGGACTTCTGGAAGCATTTCAGTAGTAGTGAGCAAATCGTACAAAGAGGGGCCTAGGGGTGGTGGGGACACTGGCGAGGCACCGCCAATCCAAACCATATGAATCCATACTTGGTTTCAATAGGGTTATGTTACATGGGTTGACAGTCCTAGTGGTTATCCAGAATTACGTAGAGTGAGGCAAAAGCTGACAGAAGTTCGGGCGATGTAGGCATAGGTCTTACCGGTGATTGACCAAAGAGACAAAGGAGACCCAGGAGACCCAGGAGACAAAGGAAGATCAACGAATTGACCAAAGAATAGGGAGGGTTGGTATAGAGATGATTGAAGCTGTTGTCAGGATGAGCTAGTGTTCAGTAAGTGAATTAGACATTATAAGATCTAAGTAGGAAAAGACAAACTCAAAAGTAGTACGGCGAGATAGGCAGAATAAGGTGGAATAGTACTTTTTAAAGGCGATTGATTTTGTGGGACCAAATAGGTCGATAGCTTTATGTTACAGAAGCATTTGTACCAGTGAGATAAAGTCAGTGAGAATCAATAATTAAGTCAATTGGAATCAATAAGATTGAACGGTTAAAGTGATGGTATGGATTTGATAGACTAATTGGCCAGAGAATCATGGCATTGGTTCTTGTGATTTGCTGCTTTCACAAGGTGATTTGAACCAGCCATTCTCCATAGTGCGACAAGCTGATTGGCAAGGCTGGTTAGTAGATTAGTGCACTATCTGAGAGAGACTAGCATATACCCTTGGAGATAGACTAGATCTATTCAGTCGGTATGGTTATAGAGGTCTATGTAGTCGGCATGGATGGAGACCTGCAAATGCACCAATGGCAATGGTATAGACAGCAACATGGCGATATCACTAGCATGTCTTATCAATGATTTGCCCCTTTGATGATCAATACCATCAATTGACCTCGAATATACCAATCCACTCATACAAACTACTTGATGTTTACACTCTTCATTCATATATTAATTCATATCATATTAATACCACCGGGGCTTAATTTTGGATCTTGTATTCCTTGTCCTCTTCAATAGCCAAAACGTGTTCGTTGGTTTTGAGAGTGTTAGTGTGGATCTCAGGCAAGTTAAAGGAAAAACCCTTGATCAAACTGAATTCGGAATTAACCTTTCCTCCCAAATCTGAGATCTTGCTTTGCAATGAAGCAACATCATTATCAGTTGCGGAATCCTTGAAGGTAATAATGTAGGATTTGAGGGTAGTCATTTGAATTGGAGAAGGTTTAAGGTAGGTTCTAATTTGGGAAAGCAACAAAACAACCAGAAGAACAGCGATAACAGTATATAACACGGGTTTATTTAGCATTCACGATATAAGGGAAACAACGTCCTTCTTATACTCCAAGGATTGATACCGCAAGGTTCGCCACTGGTGATGAAGGGGCACCCTGTGCCCAATTAGGCAATGTTACCCCATTGGGACCACGCTTCCGCGTTGCCACGGCCCAGTAAACCTTCATATCAGTTCTGTGGAATAGGCCCTAGCCATCCACGCCATTGGTACCTTTACAGCAAACTACCCACCGTTTACCACCAAATATTCATCACCTCTTATTCCAGCCATGGGATTCTTCTCCAAGCTTGACCGTTTCTTCACCAATGTCCGCAGAAAGGGATTCTACATTTATACTGCACTCATCGTGGCCTCCACAATGTACTTGATGTATTCAGTGTCACACATCCCAGAGTTGCCCCCGCCACCCAAACCTGCTGTCAAACCCAAGAGCAGGAAGAAGAAAGGCACTAAACCTGTCAAACCATCCAAACCAGCAACACTACTGACTTTAAGCTCAATTCAATCTTCCACTCGGCGGGACTTGTACCATTATCTCAGCAACGCCAATATCTACCCCGATATCAATGAAGACTTGGAGCTGATCCGCAAAAGAGCATTGGAGGTTTATCGAGCAAAGTCTATCAAGGCCACCGAAGCCACCAGGGCCTCCAAGGAGAACGTTAAAGCAGCCCAGGAGCAGTCTAGGGCAGCCCAAGAAGCCGCTGTGGCTGCAGAAATGGAGGCTGCTGTGGCCCGAGCAGCGTTCGCAGCCAATTGATGGATATCTCAGGGTATCAATTTGGTTTGCCACATGAAACGTGGTGGCTGCTATTGTTACCTCTGCCAACGACAATCAGAGCTAGCTTGACCGTTGGAAGCATTCATATTCCTCGTTGTCATGGATCTCTACAGTATATTGGAATCGCATAATATCACGCAGGCAGAAAAACAACCTAAACACCGCTATTTGATCCATAGTAGATTTTGTCCACAGTGTCCACTTGGTGTTGACTCCAGGCCAAGTGGTCTAGAAGATCTACCGGCCAACAGAACCACAAGCTAGATATCTTGGTCCTTGGAATCATTACGATTGGCGATCAGTTGTTCCGTGGTTCTGTGGTTCTGTGGTTCCTGGCAACCATACAGGCTTGACCGTGCGAGCAATTTTTTTACCTCAGTGGTTTTTAATTTGCTCTGGTGATATATATACCCCAGATTCCCAGAGAAAAACAGTTTTTGAATGTTACTATGACCATATTAACTGGAAAATGTTCCTGAACTCTAATATTCCAATTGTTACGATTTTGTTACGATTTTGGTGATCTGTTCACTATGGGGTATGGATCAAGGCTATGGACCAAGATTGATCACAAGCACTACCACTAAGGAGGCCAATCACATCCCAGTCCGGCATATACCACTGCCTGCACTATCTGCAGGCATGGAGCTATCCAATTGCTGTTGATTTTGTTGATTTTCGTTCATGTGGAGTAACTACAAGGCCTTACCCGGCCATACCACTTGCCCAGACCCCAGCAATTGCTCAGCATAAGTACTGTTCCAGGCATTTCACGTGATACTTACGGAATTGTGGGTGGGTGACAAATTACTTATAAACGGCGGAATCCCCTGAATCTGCGGATATTATTCTTCACTGTTCAAAATGGTTAAAGCAGGTATGTTTGGACCCCCAAGATCATGAGCCGTATTCCCAATTCATGCAGATTGAACCAGCAATTGACAGGCCAAACAATTGAGACAGGTTCAATTGTCCCAGGGTTAAACTTGAAGCCAATGGGTTGTTGATGGAAATTTGCCCCCAAATCCATCAATTGAACAGCAATTGGTAGGTGATCAATTGACCTTTTTTATCTGTGTGTGAGCTGTTTATAATCTAATACTAACAATCAGTTGCTGTGTTAAGAGGCGATTCTAAGGTTTCAGGCGTTGTCCAATTCTCCCAAGAAAAGGAATCCGACCCTACCACCATCTCCTGGGAGATTTCTGGTAACGACCCAAATGCTTTGAGAGGTTTCCATATCCACACCTTTGGTGACAACACCAACGGTTGTACTTCTGCTGGTCCACATTTCAACCCATTCTCCAAGGAGCACGGTGCCCCAGAAGATGACGACAGACACGTTGGTGACTTGGGTAACATCACCACCGACAGCAATGGTCTCGCCAAGGGTACCAAGCAAGATCTCTTGGTCAAGTTGATTGGTGCTAACTCTATTCTCGGAAGAACCGTCGTTGTTCACGAAGGTACCGATGATTACGGTAAGGGTGGATTCGAAGACTCCAAGATCACTGGTCACGCAGGTGGTAGACCAGCTTGTGGTGTCATTGGTCTTACCCAATAAGTCCATTAGGTATTTAAGAATATGACGATATGAAGAGATGTACTCGTGAAGTATTGTAGAAATCCATTGACTAACAATTGATCCTCCATCAGTGTAACTAAGTAGACATAACTAAGCAGACAATGTTGATTTGTTAATCTGTTAATCTGTCAATTTGTCAAACTGAAGAGCTCAAGACTTGAAAGTTCAGCCTGTGAACAGTGAAACTTTACAAATCTGAGTTATCTTGCTTCGATCAGTTTAAAGATAAGAATATTCAACTAAGATATTCACTAACGTATTTCACTAAGAAGACTATTCAGTGAGAAAAGACCATTCAGTGAGAAAAGACTATTTACTAAAAAGACTATTCACTGGGTGCAAATCGTGTTTCATCACCTTTGGAATTTAGAAACCCACATAGTCCAATCAGCAAGTTAAATAGAATATCAAGAGACGGAAACCTCTAGTCGTTCTATATTGTTGAAGGCGAGGGATTCTTGATTCTTGGATTCTTTGAATCTTTTCACGGAAAAGTTGAGTTATCAATTTTGATCAAATAGAAATAACTTCGGTGAGTGAATTTATTTTCAAGAACTTGACTTTCGGGTAAATCAATTGAGAGCTAAGAAGGACATCATTAAAATTGATTAACTTGTAAATATTAAATGGCTCAAATAGCTAAAAAATACCGAGCCCCGCTACAAGAACCATTTTTAGCCAGTAAACCGATGGATAGGGCCACATGTATAGAACCCGTGTTGATGTATTAGGAAACTGTAGCCAAAATGGGAATATTCAGAGTGATTTTTAGATATGGCTTCGACTATTTAAAGTAGCTTGTGTGAATCAGACCCCAAACAACTCCAACAAGTTACAACTGTCAAAGCCCAATGTCTCAATGCCCCTATTTCACTGTAATTGAGACATTGTGCTCAATTACTTTTCCACTCTACCTGAGCTATGAACATTGTCACTAAACCTATTGTCTAATGCTTGACCAGCACAGATTCTGGTACCTATTTATTGGCATGTTAAGTGCATATTTTGACACATACAAATTGGGAAGTCGCACCAAGTGCCCGTAACAATGTGGTGAACCAATACCAACCAGTATTATCCACCAGAGTCCCCATTACCCGAGCCAATGACTGGAAAACTCTTATCTGCCCAGCATGCTGTAAGATGACCTACAGTCGCTAGCATCACGAACGGCTTCCAACCGGTGCCGTTGTCTTCTACACGTGGACTAACAATAGACCCGCACCCACGTTTGACACTAATCTATAATCTATTACTGCGAATTGGGCGCCCTACATGCAGATGCCTCATGTTGAACGATCCTGTGTCCCAATTGGGAACAAGAGTATCCGAATACCCCCACGGCCATCACAACACCAACGGTGATTTTGCCGTAACCGAACCCATCCCGAACAACATATAAACCAGAACCATCGCCGGCTCAATTTTCCAACTTATCGTCCTTCCACCAAAGCTCCTCGTGTGAAATGTTCAACGTTCTTCTTACTCTCGCTTATGCAGTTGTTGCAGCCACTGCAGCCACCCCCTCCTCCGGGGACTGCTCAGTCACCAAGCTGTGTACCACCTATACTTCCACCCAGGTCAATGCTCAGGCATCTATTTACTACGTGGTCAACTCTGTTGCCGCTGCTCATGCCGATGAAGCCCAACAATATCCTGCTGTCAGTTGTAAGAAGTTCTTCAACAGTCCTTATGACTCTTTTGCTTGTCATAACCAAACTGCTATTCCTGATGAATACAAATGTTGTTTCGAGGATTTTGGTGTATTGATGCAAGCTCAATTCTGGGACTTTGACCAGGAGTTGTTGAAGGTAGCCAGATCTAACAATCTGGCTCTTATTGATGCCACCCAAGCCAACCTTACCTCCATCACTGCATCCGCAGGCCCTGCTGCCAACTCCTTCACCATTCACGGTTTGTGGAGTGATGTTTGTGACGGAAGCTACAAGCAATACTGTAACCCTCCATTAGAGATTGCTGACTCCGAGAACCTTCCTCAAATCATCGCCGAACAGTTCGGTGAAAAGGAACTTTACCAGTACATGCTTAACTTCTGGGTTAACAACGAGAAGTCCAATGTTCCAAACGGAGGATCCATTTCCTTATGGCAACATGAATACAACAAGCACGGTACTTGTATGAACACTTTGGATCCAAAGTGTTTTACCGGTACTTATACTCGTCATGAGAATGCCATCAACTACTACAAGAAGACTGTGGAATTGTTCAAGAATCTCCCAACTTACCAATTCCTTGCTAAGGACGGAATTGTCCCAACCGTCAAGAAGCAATACAAGTTGACCGATGTGCAAGCTTCTTTGGCCAAGAACCATCAAGGTAACCAACCATATGTTGGTTGTATCAACGGTACCATTGATGAGATCTGGTACTACCACAGTCTTCACGGAAGTGTTTTGACTGGTGACTACAAGCCAGCCGAGTCTCTTGCCAAGTCCAACTGTCCAGCAAACGTTTGGTACATTCCGAAGTCTCAACCTTAGATATTGCAGGCAACATGCCTAAATATTTAAAGGTTTTCAATTCGTTTTATTTCTTCATAGCCACTTTGGTTCAAAGTTAAAAAGTAGAGATCATCTAACAAGATGAAAAATTGTTTTATCTTAGTTAATAAATCAGATTAGTTAGAATCATTAAGCTGTAGTAAAGTACTAAAATCATAAAGTATCAAAAACTGATAATTCATCAAATGTTACCTTCTCTAGATAGAGAATCATGTATCACCTTAGATCTGATTCCTATGTGGTGAACGTACCCCATTCGCTGAATTTAATTAAGAAAATATCACTTTTATAAATTAAAAAGAAATGATAGACTTTAATTATCAAGCATGCTTTTAATTTAACTCAAGATTATTGTTCTGGCTACAAAACAAATTTAAGTTGGATCTTTACGAAACAATGTTTCGGTTCAACGATATCCCGAACAATAAAGATAGGCTACGATGTTTAACGGAATTCCTTTTCCGTAGAATTGGCATAAATTGCAGTATGGGTCTCATAATAGTGTCTTATTAAGGATTAATGAGGATATGAGGATATGAGGATCAATAAGGATCAGTTGATATTAATTGATATTAAATTACACGTAAATATGTATGCTGATTGATTTTAATGATATTCATTAGTGTATTAGCTAATATGATAATAATATTTTTTGTTCGCTTAGGAGATATTCCTATTAACTTCAATGTTCATGATAGGCATCGAGTTTTTTAATTGCTCGTTGATAATTGCATGTTTCTATCAGCTCTGCATCATTCAAGAAGTTCTACACAATTTAAACTTCCAAAAATCATCTTATCAAACTCATAACTTTTGATAGAAAAGTCAACTTAAGTTAAGACCATCAATCTGGTGATGGAATGGACGGTCAGTTGAATCCTCCACCCTTAAACCTTATCCTCCAATTACTTTGGAGGAACCATCGATGGAATTAGGGAAAATGAGCAATAAGCACTTCTCAACAGAACCACGATCTCCGCTGAGAGATTCTAGGGGTCTGGCTCATAATCCATCAATGAGATAGTCATGTCGGTAGTCTCCACAAACCCCACACAACTTTAACCCTCCAAACCTTCAAATCTCCAAACCTTCAAATCTCCAAACCTTCAAACCTCCAAACCTTCAAACCTCCAAACCTCTAAAAATTCAAGTATCTAGAAATTCCAAACCTTCAACTCTGGACAGCACCGATTCCATATTTAACTGGGCTACTATGGATTGCATGATAGTGTAAGACTGTTAGAACCTCGCATGCGCATCGGATCATTTCCTATTTGAGCTATTCCCACCACCAGCCAGCATTAATGCACCAGCCAGATTAAGGCACCAGCCAGATTAAGGCACCAGATTAAGGCACTCGCCAGATCTACTTCCAACGAGGAATTGGTGTCCATGAACCCAAATAATCCCTCGAGACTTGAAGCAGGCGGTTGAATAAAATGAATCACATTTTACTCCAACCTTGCCTTTCTCCCCTCCAGTTAATATTAACTATTTGTCCCAAGCGTAGTACGGCATCCAAGTAGCATAGCACTTTGCGGCCAACATGTTTCTCTCCCCACTTATAGAGCATGTATTACCTTCCACTCTCCGCTAGTCCTACACAGAGTCCCTTTCCACTGAGGCCCTTTCCACTAATGCCCTGTCCATTAAGACATCTTTCTATCGAGATAACCTGTTCAAAGAGACACCAATACTTTCCTTATCCATTTGAACTCTTTCTCTAAAGTAGTTCTTCCTTGTTCTTCCCCGTTCCCTGGTCTTCCCTGTGGTCTGGCTGCTTCTATTTTTTCTGGTCTCCTCATCAGGTTACTGTCTCGGTGCTCTGGCGGCCCAGAATTATCCAGTGCGGCGCATTTTACGAGGCACAGCTCATACCAAATTGATCCACCAATTGCTCTCAGCATTAGACTTATCATATCGCCAGGCCTCTAGAGCCGCCGATCTCGGACTAAACTGCTTGTCTTATTATCATCAAAGTTAAGCTTTCGGTGATTCGTTCCTTCCTTCGGCATTTGTATTTGGTAGCCCCACAAACCTTCATCTTAACTGTTTTCTTGGGTACTCCATTAATATCAAAACTTCGTTGATTCCATACATTTGCGATGTCGGAGTCATCGCTGCAGTTGCCGGTGCCCAACTCCACACCTGCCACCAGAAGAAAAAGAGGCCTTTCCCTCAGATCACAACTCTTTAATAAAAGCATCATCGGACAAGTGCTGGATCAGTCCGGTGTACGAAATACCAATTCTCCATCACCCGAGCAGGATCCGGTTGCTGGTTCCAGTTCCAATAAGAATTCCAACTCCAGTAACCTCAGTCGTCCTGGATCTCGCAGAAACACAGTATCATTTTCTCCAGAGTTAGAAACAGTGGAGCTTCAATCATTACCTCCTCCCCCTCCTCAGATTCATATCGAACCAGCACCAGATGATGATTCGTTGAATGTGGTCAAATCTTACCAGCCCTACAATTCATTAAATTCAAATCTAAGCAGATCGTCCACAAACTTGACCACAACGTCCTCAAATAATGATCATGATACAACATCATTATTTTCCAAACGTGAACGAGCTGCCATGAGGCGATACAACACCAACAACCAGTTTATTAGATCAATGTTGGAAATCAAAAATAAAATCTTGGGAAACAAAGATCTTCCCCACACTGAAGCCGGGAGAGTGATTCCCTTCAGTACAAACTACAGAAATGTCAATACATATTTTCAAGATGAATACTATGACAATTCGAAAAAAGTTCTCATTGATGAAAGAACCAATGCACCTTATAAAGATAATGCCATCATTTCTTCCAAGTATACGTATTATTCCTTTCTTCCCAAACAATTAAAGGCTCAATTCTCCAAAATTGCTAATTGTTATTTTATGGTGATTGCAATCATGCAAATGATACCTGGATGGTCTACAACAGGACATTATACTACGATTATTCCATTATTGATTTTCATGTCAATTTCCATAGCGAGAGAAGGATTCGATGATTTAAAAAGACATGGTCATGATAAGGAAGAAAATAATAAAAAGACCAAAGTCATCAAAGAAGATGAGGATTTTAGCTCCTACGATATTCATTCCATAGCCACCGTCGTTACGGAGACCATGTCGTTTTCAGGTCAAAGTTATTTAGGTTCCAATGAAACTGACCAGAAACATCAGCAACAACTCAATGTCTCAGCAAATTCAGCAAATTCATCTATTTCTGATTTGGACAATAATGACTTTACAAACAAAACATTGATGCAAAAATATAATCTCAAGGAATACACCACAAAATGGAGTGACGTTAAAGTCGGAGATATTGTTAAAATCAACGAAAATGAATGGGTTCCTGCAGATATTATCATAGTAGCTTCAAGCAATCAAGAGTCACAAGAAGCATTTGTTGAAACGATGGCATTGGATGGGGAAACAAATTTAAAACCCAAAGTCCCACATCCTGAAATCTCAAAACGAGTTTCAACCGTTCCAGAACTAAAATCTTCAAATTTATTATTCACAGTAGAAGATCCAAACATTGATCTTTATAATTTTGAAGGTTCATTTGAAGTTGATGGTCAAACTTTTGGTTTGGGTCCTGATAATGTGATCTACAGAGGTAGTATTTTAAGAAATACCAGTTCAATAT
This sequence comes from Suhomyces chickasaworum, assembly GCA_030568495.1. Taxonomy (NCBI): domain Eukaryota; kingdom Fungi; phylum Ascomycota; class Pichiomycetes; order Serinales; family Debaryomycetaceae; genus Suhomyces; species Suhomyces chickasaworum. The sequence goes on along the minus strand of JAJMGF010000021.1, from coordinate 52,164 downwards.
TAGGATTAGTAATATTCACTGGTGAGGAAACAAAGAGTAGAATGAATAATTTGAAAAATCCCAGGACAAAAGCACCAAAATTACAAAAAAGTATTAACTACATCGTGATATTCATGGTATGCGTAGTAGCTTTACTTTCTGCTTTTTCCACCATGGCGCAAAGACTACAATTAGCTAGTAATAGGTCAAAAGCTTGGTATTTATTTGATCAAGATGCAGGGGTTGCTGCAACCTTCATGGGATTTATTATCATGTACAATACTTTAATTCCCCTTTCCCTTTATGTGACAATGGAGATCATCAAGGTTATGCAATTATGTTTCTTACAGTATGATATCGATATGTACCATGTTGAAACCAACACCCCAGCAGATGCTAAAACGGCAACAATTTTAGAGGAATTGGGCCAAGTGGGATATATTTTTAGTGATAAAACTGGTACATTGACAGATAACAAAATGATATTCAGAAAGTTCAGTGTTTGTGGAGTCAGTTGGATTCATGATTTAGATATTATACTAAGTGAAAAAGAAAACCCCCAAAGTCAGTCAATTATTCCATTGAGTCCAATGAAAACCATAAACATGTATGGTAACTCTCCAAGAAATAGCTCCGATATAAGAAGCAGTTTTGATGATGGAAGACCAAGTATTTCCTCGATGGTACGAAAAAGTTTGGAAATTTCTAAACTACAATCTCGAGCAACATGGAAATCAACAGCACAACCAACAAAGGTACAAGATTCCATCAGTTCACTTCAATTATTAAAGCATATTCAATTACATCCACAGACTCTCTTTGCTAAAAAGGCAAAGTTTTTCCTAATGAGTTTAGCGTTGTGTAATACTTGTTTGCCAAGAAAGAAAAAACCTAGCAATAATTCATCCACCTCAATTGATTCTTCTTTTTCATCGAATGATGACGTGACAGAAGATGAAGATGGAAACATAGAGTATCAAGCAGCTTCACCCGATGAACTTGCATTGGTCCAAGCAGCCAGAGATTTGGGATTCGTGGTATATGATAGATTACATAACCAATTGACTATTAAAACATATCCTAATGGATTTGAAGCAGAACCCAAGCTTGAAGTTTATGAAGTATTGGACGTGGTTGAATTTTCTTCTTCAAGAAAAAGAATGTCTGTGGTTGTGAGATTTCCAGATAATAGAATTTGTTTAGTTTGCAAAGGTGCTGACAATATTATTATGGAAAAATTAAAGAATCATGAATTAGCTAAACAAAAGGCTAAGGAAATTACCTTGAATTCAGCAGATAGAAAAATATTGGAAGCTGAAGTAATTTTGCAATCCAGATTATCTCAAGAAATTGTTTCAAAGAAATCTATGAGTTCATTACGTCAAAGTATTGGGCAACTTCCCAACTTGGATAGAATTGGATCTATTGAAACTGCCCTTCTGAATAAAGAAGATAATGAGCTTGCTTCAATTGCATCAAAAGCCAGAAAGTCATTACATATACAACAAGCAAAACGGTACAGTTTAGATCAAGGTACGTTTGATAAAATTGATAATAATGTCAAATCAAAACCAGAACCCACTGTATTTATTCCAAATGATAAATTATTGGTAAATGATGAGTTCCTAATCGAAAAGACTTTAGAACATATTGAAGAATTTTCCACTGAAGGGTTGAGAACATTGATGTATGCCTTCAAATGGTTAGATAAATCCGATTATGAAACTTGGTCCAAGGAATATCAGGAAGCGAAAACTTCTTTGATTGATAGAGCCCAAAAGATTGAGCTGATTGGTGGTAAGATTGAAACCAATTTCGACCTTCTTGGTGCTACTGCCATTGAAGATAAATTACAAGATGGGGTAAGTGATGCTATTGAAAAATTAAGAAAGGCAGGAATTAAGATGTGGATGCTTACAGGAGACAAAAGAGAAACTGCTATCAATATCGGATATTCATGTCGTCTTATTAAAGATTACTCTACAGTGGTGGTACTTACAAATGATGAGCCATCTGATGTGTTGATGAATAGAATTACTTCCACCAGTCAAGAAATTCAAGCTGGTAGAGTGGCTCATTGTGTGTTGGTAATTGATGGTGCCACTTTAGCTGACGTGGAGGCAGATCCCACATTATTAAGCATATTTTTGGATTTATGTGTTCAAGTTGATTCAACTATATGTTGTAGAGCTACTCCATCTCAAAAAGCCAGCATGGTGAGTGCAGTTCGGAAATTGAAGAGTGAGTCAGTAACTTTGGCGATTGGTGATGGTGCAAATGATATTGCTATGATTCAAAGTGCTGATATCGGTGTGGGTATTACAGGAAAAGAAGGTTTACAAGCAGCAAGATCTGCTGATTATGCTATAGCACAATTCAGATTTCTTCTTAAATTGCTTCTTGTTAATGGAAGGTACAATTACATCAGAACTTCAAAATTTGTCTTGTGTACCTTTTACAAGGAATTATTGTTTTACTTGACTCAATGTATTTATCAGAGACAGACATTGTTTTCTGGTTCATCCATGTATGAAAGTTGGTCTTTGTCAATGTTTAATACGTTGTTCACTTCATTACCAGTGCTATGCGTTGGGATGTTTGATAGAGACCTTCGAGCTTCAACATTATTGGCAGTGCCTGAATTATATAATAAAGGAAGATTATATCGAGCATTTAACTTAAGAGTGTTCGTTGGATGGATGATCTTAGCAGCCTTTCAGAGTGTGGGACTAACATTTTTATCTTTTGAAATTTGGGGGTACACTGCACTTCGTGATAATTCTACTTTACCATTAGGAACCATGACGTTTGCAATTTTAACCATTATTATTAATGCAAAATGTGAATTCATAGAGATGCAAAATCGTCAATGGTTTGCATTTGCAGCCTTCATAATTTCAGTGGGAGGCTATTGTGTCTGGAATGTGTTGATCATGTTCTTATACAGAAGTAAAGAAGCCACTATATTTTATGTATCTTATGGTTTATTAGAATGGGGTCAGGATCAAACATGGTGGGCTTCAGTTTTCGCTTTAACAATGTTAGCAATTCTTTTTGATATTGTCATCAAACTTTTCAAGTTCATCATTAAACCAAACGATGATGAAATATTCAGAGTATTGGAGAAAGATATTGAAATGAGGAAAATATTTGAAATGAAATCTTATGATGAACTTCATCAAGGTTGGACGTTTCCTAGAGAACCATCTACGTTTAGAACTCGCTCAATTCGTATTATTAATAAAATTACTGGATACTTTGGCATTTCTAAAGATATTGATCTTCCAAAAATATCTCAAGTTAGTCATGATATGGATCCTCAGAGTGCTATTAATAGAAAAAGAGCTGGAACAAACCCCACTCAATTTGAATTACCTCCAAGCAGTGAGGGTGAAGCTATTCATTCTGAGATAGATTCTTCTGTTTCAGATGGATATGAAATATTACCAAGTGGTAAACGAATTAAGATAAAGATGAGAAAAACTTCATGGAATTTAAACAATTTACTTAAACGTAACTCTTCCTCAACCCAAGATGTGAGTGACGAAGAGATCGATGCTATCATTGATGAAAGATTAACAAATTTAAGACGAGAGGAAGAAGGTATGAACCAAAAGTAAACGATTAATGTTATTATGAGATATATATACATACATGGTCATGATAGAATAGAATGATATTATAATCCTAGACGTCTTTTGTTAGCAAGATTGATATCATGTTGTAGGTTTAGTACATTATTTTTCAAGTTCTTTGACCTTGAATTTTCAGAAAGCCAACTTTCGAACTGTTTTCTATGATTGCGTAATTCATTTAACAAAGGCGATTTATAACTTTGATGTTTATAAGGATTTAATAATATTTCAAACAATGGAACCCATAAATGTAATTGCCAGTATCTTTTAAAAGTTCTGACAAGAGTCACCCCATCAATATCCTGCTTAACTTTGATATATTCACCATAAAGCATTGTGTGTATAATACTGGCTATTCCATAGTAATCTGCTTCATAACTCCAAGGTTTTTTGTTATTCATTTCGGGACAATCTTGATCATCTGATTTCCAGTTGCTCATGAATTGGGTATTATTTGCGTAGAGAGTAAGATCTAAGGATCTTCCAAAATCAATGAGGGTAATACTTTTGTTATGCCAATTACTATTCTCTGTAGTGTCATAATCGTCAGTGAGTGGTTCAGATTCTTCAAGTCGTACCATGCAATTATCAGCCTTTAAATCTCCATGAATAATACCAATATTGTGTAACGATTCTACTGCCTTTAAAAGCTCTATTGTGAATAACATGCATAGAGCTTCATCGAACACATTCCCCGAATTTTTGTAATGATTCACAATATCCAAGATTGTTCCCTGAGAATAATAATCCATTAATAAATAGCTTTCATCATTAAAATGGTAGAGACTGTCGGGCTTGACAAACAATCGAGATATTGATCTTTGCTTTCCGATAAGACGACGATACACTTGGTTCAATACGTAGAATTCCCATTTAGATGCAGGTGATTCAACTTTCAAGGCTTTCAACTTTCCAGTAGTTGCAGTTTCAATTAAGTAAACATATCCATAACCACCTTTTCCCAATTCACTCCTCAAGCAGAAGATTTCATTCTCAAAAAAGTCTAGAATGGTGCTTTGTGAACCTTTAATCAATGCCTTGGAATGTTTGCTGGTTAATTCATGTAATGACCTCATTTTAGAAATCAGTTTATCAAAAGTATTGTATCCAGGGTAAACGGATATTGGTATAGATAAAGAGTTAAGCAATTGCTCTCTTACCTGAAGGTCAACTGCATTTATGATTTGAGGCTTTTCCAATGTGGGCTGCTCAACAAACGGAGAGCTATGATTACTTTCCTTGTCCGTTGGTGGAGTTTCTTGTTGATTTAACAGCACATGTTGATCTTCTGGCTTCATTTGAATTGTTTCAGTGACAAATCCATCAAAATTAGCGGTAGTATTATCGTCTTTGACATATTCTTCATCTGTATTAATTTCTAAAGCGGCATCGTTGAACATGTTCATCACTTGATTGGTGGCTAGTCTTGAGAACATTGTAATTGTTGGAGAAGGTGGCCTATTTTGGGTCGTAAGTTCGTTATCATCTCTCAAAGGGACAACATAAGTATTGGATGTTAAGATATCGTTAAAATTCGGGGTTTGAGTTAGTTCGTTTGCTATACTTTCTCCATGAATATGTTGCTTTAATTTTCTTGACCTTCTTGATAAAGCAAGAATTTCAGTAAAACAAAATTCTTCTTCCATGTTGGGATATAACAAATCAACATTAAAATATGCTTTTTCTGTTTTTTTACCAGGAACTTTGATAATTGTGTGAATAGAGCCATCCAGACCACATTGTGTTTGTTGGCATGCTTTGGGAAGATCTTGTGGATGTGCCACTTGATCTCGATATACTTGAAATTTTGAAGATGAAGATCCAGTAGACGAAGTTTGTCTTTCAAGTGGAACTTTCTGTTTCAAAATTTCACCAGACCAAGGTGTTGATTGTATTGTATTTTCCTTTATTCTCGATTTAATTGTTCCGAGATCATTATTGTCATTGGATCCATTGAAAATAGAGTGTAAAACACTAGTATTTTCACTAGTATCCTTGAATACCTCTAATTTTGGTTTCTTAGTGCTAGGCTCCTCAGATGTTTGTGAAGATACATCATCACCTCTTTTCAATGCAAGAGCACTTCGTGAAGTGGAGGGTTCGTTAATGGAAGAACCATCACTTAATCTTTTCTTGAATCTCTGTAATGATTTTTCCAATCTGATCATTGGCCGGGCATTCTTTTGCTTACCCAATTCATAAATATGCATAGCATCATCTACCTTTCCATTTTCTTCCAAATAATTAGCAAACTCCTCATAGTAAAGTGCTAATTGATTACCAATTTCTTTCCTTGCTAAATAAACAAAGATATCTCGAGGCGAATCTGAATAATTGGTGTATTCAAGCCATACTTTCAAGTATCTGGGATCATTTTTGTAATGGTTAACATCTCTAAAGAATGAGGTACATCTTTCAAGAAGGTTAAGCAAGCCACTCTCATTATTGTTACCTTGAGGAAAATTGTTGTGAGTCCACAGAATATACTCAATAAAAGTCTGTAGCGGGTCATCAGATTCTTCCCAATTTTTAAGTTCTTCTTCAAATGCATCTCTTTCTTTACGTAGTTGTTCCTTGTGAAGTTGAGGGTTCCGTGATGAGTTCTTTATGGAGTATGCCAATTTCGAAGCAGAACGTCCTCCGGGCAACGGTATTATGTTTTCCTTGCAATCCTCGATGACCGAAGCGTCTACCACCCCCTTCAGCATCTCGTGTAGTAGTGTTGGATTTGGATTGGTATAACTAGATGGTAACATAAACAAACACCAAAATATCATCATGTCGCGCATGTCGCATCTCTCTACCGCGTTCAACCCATGTACCAAATGCGACATTGATGTGTCCTTTCACTACTACACCTTGAACTTCATACCAACCCCAATGTTCAGGTGGTTGCAGTTACTTTTTGTATTGGCCACGGTGGTCCAAGCAAAGAGGTACTACAACGAAACGTTGCACTTGAAACCATTGCCAGCAAATAACTTGTTGGCATCATTCCAGTTCCATATCGAGTCACAACCAGTTGATCTAGCATATTATGATGAACACAACAAAACAGGGCAAACTAATCACTATAGTTACTTCTCCAGATCTTTGGGTCCCATAATGGAGTCCACCAATACCAGAGAATTGCACCTTAGGTTCACTCAAGGATGGTGGGACTCAGGTACTTGGGGAGCACTTCCCTTGGACGGTCTCAAGAGTGGAGGAACTGGAGTGGAGTTATGGGCTGTTGTTGAAGCTCCTGACTCGTTGACTGCCAAATTACAGTGGCTCAAGTTATCCAAAACCCTTTCGGGGTTCTTCTGTGCCTCTTTGAACTTCATTGATGATTCCATCACAACATACCCCAGGTACGTAGCCTCAGATTCCAAAGTGGTGGTTCTGAATCCAAACAACAAGGCATATTTAATCAGAGCAGCCTTGCCTAGTGAGCCTATCTGTACGGAAAATCTTACACCCTTCTTGAAGTTGTTACCCACCAGAGGCAAAGCAGGAATCTCTTCCTTGTTAGATGGTCACAAGGTGTTTGACTCCTTATGGCACGGAATGTCAATTGACATCACCACCGATTGTTCCGACAATGAATGTCATCTTTCAATGGACCAAACAGTTAACGCAATTGTGGATATCACCAGATCCATAAGAAAGAGAAACGAAGGTGGAATTCCCAAACCAAGCCAAGGTGATAAATTACTCTGTGATGATACAAAGACTCATAATATTTGGCAATGTTTCCCCCTCGATGATTCTAAAAACGTTACTTGGGGGTTGGAAACCATTTATGGTAGAAAGATCAATGGTCCTGCCTTCATAGATGACCCTGAATCATCGAGAATTCACATTGAAATCGATTCCAGTAAGTGGGATGTTAATTTCAACATGAATAAGGATGATCATGTTCTTGGCTGGAAGGTTTCAGGTTCCCAAAGAAATGACATCATCGAATATATTAAAGAAGAGCGGAAACATGATATCGAGTTCTCTACTACCGATAGTACTTTTACTGCACCAATTGTCAAAGCACCCTTGTTAGCATCTCGTTCATTCACTGGATATTCCTTGGATAAAGGTGGATTCCGTACTGTTCTTACCAACCCTTCTGATTCTGAAACTGTGGAATTCAATTATTTTGAAACTTTACCATGGTATATGAGATTATACCTTAACACCTTGGAGATTAAAGTGCAAAATGAAACTGGTATCTTTAATGTCAATGATGAAAGTGTGTATATTAAGAGCAGATACTTGCAACCAGCAATCGATAGAAAGAGACCATCTCATTTGGAATTTAGAATTGCTATCCCAGCTAAGCTGGCATTGATCTTAAACTATCAATTCGATAAGTCATTATTATTGTACCATGAATATCCTCCTGATGCCAACCATGGATTTGCTATTGAACCAGCAGTGATATCCGTGTTGAATACTGAGAAAAAGATTGTCTATGAATTACGTACTACAAGTCTTTTATTAACCCTTCCCACCCCAGATTTCTCAATGCCATATAATGTCATTATCTTAACATGTACAGTGATGTCATTAACATTTGGAACGGTGTTTAATTTATTAACCAAGAAAGTCATTACTGAACAAGAACTTGAGAAAATCTCAGAGACTAGCAAGATCAAAAAGATGGTAACAAAGTTTAAGCTCATTGCCCAAAAATTCAAAAGATAATTCTACTAAATGCTTATAGATAAATGCAAAAAGATTCCATTGTCAGGCTAGAAAGGATCTTCATATGGATCTTCTTCATCGTAATCATCGTCCTTTTCAAATTCATACACAATTGCACCACCAGCTGAACCAAGCGCTTCTTGTGCCTCCATAAATGGAAGCTCCACTTGTTCTCTGGCCAATTTTTGTTTGGATGTTGTAGATAAATTGAAAGTGGTCAAATCTTTGAGCAAAGATTCGTCATCTCCCCCCACTTCATCTTTGGTAATCTTAAGAACTTCAAATTCATGAGTTTTGGAGTCAAACGTAAACGAATATACCAATGAGCGACCGGATTTTCTTCTATTATTTAAGGTTATTTGTAGCTTTGTATCATTAAGGCCACATCTGATGGGGAATTCCAACTTTTCTATTTTAGATTCCAAAATTTCTTCATCGATTCTTCCTTGTATTAATGGTTGAACCTCAAATATCGATGATGCAATGTAGGTTAAAAGTTGTACAGGTGAAGGATAATTGCTCGAAGATTGTGCAATGGGGCAATTAGTATGGAATGTTGCTAGTATTGTGATTCCTGGTTGTATAAATCCACTTATAAATTGGGTCAATTCAAGCTGGGGTATATAGTTCAATGAGTCAATAATGATCAAAGTTTTGCACAGAGAAGCCAAATCCTTTGCCACTTGCTTAACACTTCTCAACACCTCTGAGCTGCTCAAATCAGCACAGTCGAAGAACTTGGTGGCCCACGCCGGTTTATTGACTGTCTCATAAGACAAGTATAGGATATGATTGTCTGGGTTTCTATGAACAAATTCCTGGACCAAATGGTGTGAGGACTGTGCCAAAGAGTCTAGCACGAGTATAAATGGAGAGTTCTCCTTGAGCGAAACAAGTCTGGAGACCAAAACAGTGGAATTTTGTGTCAGCATGGTGGTTGCCAAAGTAGTTGATATAATCGATATAATCGATGTAATCTAGCGATTGCACACGACTCATCAATTCTCCGATATAGCGTCCTGCACACAGTAGGTATAAGTGATATCATATCATCATCAAAAATCTGTAACTAACCCCAGAAACCCTCGACCTAACACCAGAAAAAAAGGACGGTGGGTTGGCATTTGTTGCAGAGTACATTTAACAATGCCCACAGAAGCCGAAGAAGTCCGCAATTTGGTGGGAAACTACACTATTCCAGCAGGTTTAGCGGATGAAATCCGCAGTTCCAATAGAGAACAAGATTCCATCTCCACCTCCGATTTGAAACAAAACTTGACTAGAAATGATTACCAACAACGCAAATATGACCGAGCTTCTGAAGTTAACATGGACATCAACAAAAGCTACAAAGAAATCATGGAAGAACGTGAACTAGAGAGAGAAGAGCAACGGGTGAAGCAATTGATTGAGCAAGGTAAAGTCGAAGCGCAAAAGTTAATTGAGACACAACAAGAAGCAAAACCACCCGTAAGAAACCAAAGAAAGCGGAGATGGGACGTTACTCCGGAAGAGTACGAGAAGAATAAAAAATCAGAACCTTTAATTGGGAAAAATAGCTTAGTACAGAAGATCTTACTGTTGGGAGCATTAGTTCCAATAGTCAATGGGATTCCTTTAACAGATGATATATTGGATAAAATACTTCCTTCTGGGTTTATAAAGATTGAACCACCTCCAGGGTTTAAACAGAACGATGGAGGAAAGGCTCCTGATATGACCGAGTTACCCATGGACTTTTATGTACCACCTTCAACAGACCAAGTGCACAATACTGTTGCGTTAAGCAGTCAACTCCCAACAGATATTCCTGGAGTGACGGGGATCCAGTCATTTAAACAAGAAGATATTAAGTATTTTGGGAAATTAATCTCAGTGGATGATTCAAAATTAACAGGTGATAATAAGAAAGAAATTGAAGTGATGAGATTATTATTGAAGATTAAGAATGGAACACAAATATCTAGGAAAAAGTCCATGCGTCAAATAACCGATGGAGCTCAAAGGTTCGGGCCAAAGATTCTCTTCAATCAATTATTACCTTTATTACTTGAACCGAGCTTAGATGATCAGGAAAGGCATGTATTGGTTAAGGTTGTTGGTCGTATTTTACATCATTTGGATGATCAAATAAGACCGTACACTCATAAAATTCTTGTGGTAATTTCACCGTTGCTAATTGATGAAGATTTTACCTTAAGACTCGAAGCAAGAGAAATCATATCCAACTTGACTAAGGCTGCTGGATTGGCTAATATGATTGCTAACTTAAGGCCAGATTTGGACCATGTCGATGAGTATGTGAGGAATATCACTGCTAGAGTGTTTGCAATTGTTGCCAATACTTTGGGATTACTCACCCTTTTACCATTCCTTAAAGCCGTTATAAAATCTAAAAAGAATTGGATGGCTCGACATACAGGTATTCGAATCATTCAGCAATTATGTATTATATTAGGTGGTGGTAATGGAAATTCCATTCTTCCATACCTTACACAAATGATTGAAGTATTGACTCCAACTATAACTGATGAAGTTTTACAAGTTAGAACCATCACCGCATTAACTTTAGCACAATTGGCAGAAAACGTTAACCCATATGGCATTGAATCGTTTGAATTTGTTTTAGAACCTGTTTGGATCAGTTTAAGAAAGCATCGTGGTAAAGGGTTGGCAAGTTTCTTGAAGTGTATTGGTGCTATAATTCCACTTATGTGTCATGATGCGAATTATGAAGAATATGCCAATTTCTACAGCAAAGAGCTTGTTACGATAATAACAAGGGAATTCAATTCACCTGATGAAGATATGAGGAAAACTATCTTACGAATCCTTATTAGTCTACCTCTTTCAAAGCAAATCATAGGTGATTATGAGACGAAGATCTTGAAACCATTCTTGAAATGTTTCTGGAATAGAAGAACTGCATCAGATTCTCATCAATTGACAAGATTAGTGGTTGATTCAACGGTGGAGATAGCTAAGAAATTTGAATTTTTGGAGGTTTTAGAGCATGTGGTGATGTTTTCTAAGGATAACAATGAACAATTAAGACGTATGGCAGTGGAAGCAATCCATAAGATGATCTCTTCAAATCCTGATAATCTTATTGGATTAGATTCTCAACTTGAAGTCAGATTGGTGGATGGAGTGTTGTTTGCATTTCAAGAACAAACCATTCAACATAGCATATACCTTCAAGCACTCGGCACGGTGGCAACTTCTTTGGATGTCCGTCTCAAACCACATCTTGACTCTATCATTAGTACGGTATTATACCGCTCGAAGAATCAGAAGCCAGAAATAAGACAACAATCTGCCGATTTAATTGCTCTCATCGCTCCAGTTATTAAAAAATGCTCTAATCATGATGATGAGATGTTGTGCAAATTGATTTTAATCTTATATGAATCATTAGGAGAAGTTTTTCCGGAAGTGTTGGCTTCAATAATCTTTGCATTGTTTTCATGTATTGATACTGTTGATAAATCTACATTATTCACGATGAATAATCCATCAATCAATCAGATTTTACCAACCTTGACCCCTATTTTAAAGAACAGACAAGAAAAGGTACAAGAAGCTTGTATAAAGCTCGTGGGGTTAATTGCAAAGAAGAATTCCGAAACGATTAATGCCAAAGAATGGATGAGATTATCATTTGAATTACTTGAAATGCTCAAATCCTCAAAGAAAAGAATTAGAATAGCCGCTAATGAAACCTTTGGTCACATAGCAAAAACCATTGGACCTCAAGATGTTATTGTGATGTTGTTGAACAATTTAAGAGTACAAGAACGTCAATTGAGAGTTTGTACTGCGGTTGCTATTGGAATTGTTGCCGAAACTTGTGCACCATTCACAGTATTACCAGCCATTATGAATGAATATCGGATTCCTGAAAAGAACGTTCAGAATGGTGTTTTAAAGGCCCTAAGCTTTTTATTCGAATATATTGAAGGTAGTATGGCAAAGGATTATCTCTTTGCCATCACTCCTTTGATTGAAGATGCATTGACTGACAGAGATCAAGTTCATAGACAAACTGCAGCCACGGTGATCAAACATATAGCATTAAATTGTTATGGATTAGCAAATGATAATTATCATGAGGTATTTATGCACTATCTCAACTTACTTATGCCCAATGTTTATGAAACGTCACCCCATGTGATTATCAGAATATTGGAAAGTATTGATTCATTGAGATTAGTGTTGGGTATAGGGACTTTTTCCAACTACATTTGGGGTGGACTTTTCCATCCGGCTCGTAAGGTTCGTTACCCATACTGGAAAATATTTAATTCTGCATATGCTCAAAACTGTGACACTTTGGTGCCGTATTATCCCAGAATAGATACCTTACCTGATGAAGAAGAAATATGTTATGCATTTGAAGAGCTTGATATATTTTTATGATATTCTCTGCTTAATCAAAATACGTATTTTGTGCTAGGGAATATCAATCGTTCTCGTATACTACCTGTATCGAGACTAATATTAGTATCATCACAATCCAAGTAATCTTCTATACTGTGGTCTGATCGATGATTTTGTTGGCTTTCTTCGATTTCTTCAAGATATGACTTGACCACGTACCGAGTGATCTGACGAGCTTGAAGCTCAAGAATGGCTTCTCTTTCGGTATAATCATACTCATCTCGGGAGAAACTGGAGCTGGTGGACTCGTCAATTATTCCAGGGAAGCATTCCAATACTATATCATAATCACTGGTATAAGAGTAGGGTACCTGAAGAATCCATTTCAGCACCTTTTCATGAGCTGTCATGTTTTGGCCCTTAGGATTGAAGATGGACTGGGTGGTATCAGGTATGGCAGGATAAAATACCCCGAGCGTGGGGAGACTTCCGTTCATGCTGTTGAGTGAAAGTAGTTAATATCCCCGCAAAATAATCAAATAACCAAATAACCTTTTGTTCAATTTCAATGGAAGTATTATGAAGTATTTTGAAGTGTTATGAAGTACAAATGGGAATTATTAAAAGCTGACTATATCTATTGGGTGCGAAATGCGAAATGCGAAATAGTGCACAAATGCATTTGACATACTAATCAATTCACATAACAACATGAACAACTTCATTGTTGACAAATATACAAGTAGATATTCTCTAGACCATTAAGATGATTAATTGGGACCAACTATACGAGAAGATATTTTAATTTAATAATTATCAAATTTCTTATAATTATTGACTATGCAGTGTAATTGATGGTGATTATAGAGGAGCTGGAAGGCATCAATTCAAGTTGAATTTTCAACATTCCTTGCAATCTTCCTCCCTCTTCATCATTGCAAACTAATTACGATACCAGCTAGGTGAATTTTAAGGAGGAATTTCAATGCCAATAATTATACTAGTTCTACTATTTCTACTAGTTCTACTATTTCTACTAGTTCTACTCTTTAGGTGAGTAATATTCTCACCAGTTTGAACGCGCGTCCAATGCTCAGTTGATGGATTAGTTAAGGCGCGGATTTGATTATCGCATCACCTTTAAAAGTATCACCATGGCTAAAAGGAAGAGACCAATCGACAACGACCTTGAGTCGGAGCCTGAAAACACCCCGGCAGACTCCCAACCACTCACCCAGGACTCAAGATTAACTCCCCTGCAAAATTTCGACTATGATTCCTTCAACCATGACGATGACATTAGCAGTTCAGTCGCGAAAGTCATCAGAATGATGTTGGGCAGAGAGTCCAAAGGTCAGTTCATACGAAGAGAGCACATCACCGGCGTGGTCAGTGGCCAACGTATCCCATACGATTTGATTTTGAAAGAAACTAAGCTTCAATTGGAGGAAGTGTATGGAATGAGACTCGTTGAAGCGCCAGTTCAAGCAGATCTAAGCAAGAAGAAAAGCAAAACCAAGCCCAAGGTTCAGTATATGTTGGTGAATAACTTGAGTGTTGGGTCTCGAAAGATTTTGGGTCAGATTTGGGCCAGAGCCAGTGAGTTTGAGGTGGATAATGGCAAGAAATTCACCGATCCGGGATACTTCCTTCCTCGATTCCGTGCTAGTGACACCCCATTGAGTAATCAAGAACTCGTTAAGACAGGATTATCGGCATTGGTGATAGCATTGGTGATTTTGGCGGAAAACCATATCTCTGACACGGAATTATTCCGTAGTTTGACACAATTTGGCGTGAGTGATAAGAAAGATACTCGAAATTCCAACTATCATCTTAATCTAAGCGAATTTGTTACCGAATTGGCTCGCAAAGAATACTTGAATCTCGACACTTTGGAGAATGTCACTACGGTGAAGTTAGGCAAGCGAGGATTGATGGAATTTAATGCTCAAAGCATGTTTGATTTCATAGAAAACATCTACGGTGACCGTTTTGATACTGCGGTTAGACAACAGGCAATTGTCACCATCGAAAGAGTTTATGGGGCAGCAGCAATAGAGGATTTGGCACGGAATGAAGACCCAGAAACGGAAGGTGAATACCGCGCGGAACCTCCAACTGGTGGAACATCTTGATCTAGTTTGACACCCTTCACGTGAAGAAAGAAAACAAGGAGTCCCCCACAGTTCATTCTCTGAATCGACTACCCACATCCACATCCACATCCAAAAGCCCAACAGCCCAAAAGCCCAAATGACGAAATGACGAAATGACGAATGTCCCATTTAAGCAATTCTCTTTTGCATAGTTGCCTTTCCACCAACTAATTAAGTGGTTCATGGTTTATTGGGTCGGGATTTAATTCCTTAATCGTCTATCCACATTAAACCTCCGAATCCAAATGGGAAGATTCTGGGGTATTTGGTTGTTGGATTAGATCATTGGTTATGGTTATGGGTTATTTTCACGGTCACTATTCCTGTCAAATTCCATCACATGCTTTTGCTGTCACAATCAGACACACACTATACGAGGCCGCACAGCAGCATGTGTTCTGTCGCTCCACTATCGGAGCAACGAACCCCATTAATGACACCACCCCTATCCAACAGTTCCTCGCCTGGGACGGATTCTGTCCATATCGTCGGCCAAGTTCTCTGAAAGTCAGTAGGGAATTCTCGGGAAATATCATTAATTTTCTCTACGTTGGTTGTGCTATTTGATTAGATCCAATACCGTTTACGGTAGTTTTCTCCAAGTTTTTACACTTCAAACTTAGTGGGGCCACTTGATATCTCCCCCGCTAAGTCGCACCTTTTATCACAAGATGCTCACACGCTTCTCTGGTTGTAGAAATATATTTCGCGACAATTCCTTGTCCATTCATCACTACACATTTGTGAACACTCCAATGGCATTAACAACATTAGACTACTCCGTATTGGTGGCATTAGCAGTTGCTATAGTGGCATACTATGCCAACTCTTACCTTTTCTCCGAAGACAGCGGGTCTTCCACCGGGTTTCTTCCGCAAGATGCCTTAAGTGGAGGGTCTCGTAACATTGTCACCAAGGTAAAACAGAACGGTAAGAATGCCATCATGTTCTATGGATCTCAAACCGGTACCGCCGAAGACTATGCTAACAAGTTGCTGAAAGAGTTGAGCTCTAAGTTTGGCTTGAAGACCATGACCGCAGATCTCGGAGATTATGAATACGACAACCTTCATGAGTTAGACGATGATGTGTTATGTTTCTTCTTATTAGCTACTTATGGTGAAGGTGAACCAACCGATAATGCCATCGAGTTCGTGTCGTTTTTGGAGAACGAGGCCGACACTTTGACCAACATCAAGTACACCGTGTTCGGCTTAGGTAATTCCACCTACGAGTTCTATAACGCTGTGGGTAAGAAAATCAACGACAAATTGGGTCTTTTGGGGGCCGAAACCTTTGCCGAATATGGTGAAGGTGACGATGGTGTTGGAACCATGGACGAAGATTACTTGGCATGGAAGGACCAGGTGATCGAATCATTGAAGAACAACTTGAACTTCGAAGAACACGAGATGAAATATGAGCCAAGCTTAAAGCTTTTGTCTTCTGACTATACCAGTGACGATAAGTCCGTTTCCCTTGGTGAGCCAAACGAAAAACACGTCTTGGGTAGTTCTGACTTGTCCAAGGGTCCATTCGACAACAGTCATCCATACTTGGCCCTGATCACAGAAACCAAAGAATTGTTCAATTCTAAAGACAGATCTTGTGTCCATGCTGAATTTGATATCTCCGACTCCAATTTGAGATACTCTACTGGTGACCATTTAGCTATCTGGCCATCTAATGCAGACCAACATATTGAGGTGTTCGCCAAGGTGTTTGGCTTGGAAGACAGATTAGACGAAGTATTCGAGTTGAAATCGTTGGATTCTACTGTTTCTCTTCCATTCCATACTCCTATCACTTTTGGTGCTGTTATTAGACATCACTTGGAAATTTCAGGCCCAGTTTCTAGACAATTCCTTTTATCAGTGGCTGCATTTGCTCCAAATGATGATAGTAGAAAGGCTGCTGTTGAACTCGGTGGTGACAAGGCACTCTTTGCCGAACGTATTCATAAAAAGAAGTTCAATTTGGCTGATGCCTTGTTATCCATTTCCAAGGGTAAAACTTGGGATAATGTACCATTTGAATTCCTTATTGAATTTGTTTCTCACTTACAACCACGTTATTACTCGATTTCTTCTTCTTCTTTAACTGAAAAAACTTCTATCAGTGTTACTGCAGTTGTGGAAGCTGAAGAAATTGAAGGACGTCCTGTGACTGGTGTGGTCACTAACTTGTTGAAAAACATAGAAATTGATCAAAATAATACTTCTCAAAAGCCGTTTGTTTCATATGACTTATCTGGTCCAAGAGGAAAATTCTCCAAGTATAAGCTTCCAGTTCATGTGAGAAGATCCACGTTCAAATTACCAAGTAGTACTTCTGTACCTGTTATTATGGTTGGTCCAGGTACTGGTGTTGCACCATTTAGAGGCTTCATTAGAGAAAGAATCTCCCAACAAAAGAATGGTCAAAAGATTGGGGATTCCATCTTATTCTATGGATGTAGAAATGAAGATGAAGATTTCTTATACAAGAATGAATGGCCTCAATATTCCAAAGAATTGGGTGATTCTTTCTCATTACATACTGCTTTCTCAAGAAGTGGACCATCCAAGGTTTACGTCCAACATCAAATTTTGGAACAAGCTACCAAGATTAATGACTTGATTGCAATGGGTGCTTTCATATATGTTTGTGGTGA
Organism: Suhomyces chickasaworum; assembly: GCA_030568495.1. Classification (NCBI taxonomy): domain Eukaryota; kingdom Fungi; phylum Ascomycota; class Pichiomycetes; order Serinales; family Debaryomycetaceae; genus Suhomyces; species Suhomyces chickasaworum. Next base: position 34,678 of record JAJMGF010000021.1, on the reverse strand, counting down.
TGCTTCTAGAATGGCTAGAGACGTACAGAATACATTTATAAAGATAATCTCCAAGGAAAGAGATATTTCTGAAGAAAGAGCCGCAGACTTAATTAGAGCTTTCAAAGTTCAAAACAGATATCAAGAAGATGTTTGGTAAGTGATAAAGTATTTGTGATTTGTGGTATAGTTTTTATTTGACCGGGTTGTTTACTAGCACTATATACTATCAATCTAATACTCTATATAGAGATAAAATAATCTATTAATTGGAGACCTGAATATTATAAGTAGGAAACAAACATGGATGGTGGGGAAAACAATGCAAAAATCTGAAGCAGTCCATAAAACACTTCAGATTAACTCTCAGAATGAAGGATAGAATTAAACATTAGGAATTAAAACATAGGGTATGGAAAGGATTTGTCAATAAATAGAGTTGTTAACAACTGATTGAATGAAAGAATAAGGGTGAGAATGACATGAGAGTTTTCAAGAAGAAATCATGGTTCGATTGAATCTTCTTCGTTTTCCACGCGAATACAATGTTTCCAATGTTCGTTTGATGAATTGTAAATGGCTTGAAGTTTCTGTTCTGTATCTAGCCAATGTTTGTACTTTAATTTTGATTTCAAGTCTAAATCGTAAATGTTACAGGTTACCAAGAATTTCCCATAACCATCGATGGTGATAAGGTTATTAACATTATTGTGAGAATTGTGAATGTTATTCCATTTGTCATATTTTTCAAATTTGATGAAAAGTCCAACATCTCTCAAAGTCATGACGAGAGATAAATTTTGCAGTACATCATGAATTGAAGTAAGATTTTTGATAAGATCATTTTTGTTGTTGATTCGTTGATATTGTTTCAATTTTTGGAATACGTTTTCTGGGTTATTGAGAAATATCCGGAACAATGCTTTAACGGGTATGCGATTTATCAACTCTATCTTGTGGAGGATTTCTTGAGGAATGGGGCCAAAGATATCTTCAATACCATCATCAATAGAGTGTTCATACAAGAGATCCAATGGACAGAAATGACGGGGAAGTTGACGTAATTGGTTCAAGGAGCAAGTTCGACAATAATTGTTAGATTTGTTGTCATAAAGCCATTTTGGTTTAAGCTCAAAAATTACCGAATTGATAGGAGACGAATCAGGAGACCCTTGGAAATCGTAATAGAGATGACAATTGCGAGATAATGCTTGTTTATGATAATTTCCATCAAGAATATTTGGAATCAAAAGTCCATAGCGTTCCACAAGCATCAACAGATTTCCTTGATTATCCAATCGATTAATGAAATCAGTGGTCAACACCACTAGTTGAATATCAATGATTTGTTGAGGGAAAAGATGCTTACATTTTAATTCAATGAAGTCATACAATTCACAGGTCAGAATATACTGTTCATCTTGTTTTTGAAGACGAAGTCTTAATAGCTTATGACGAAGGTAGTCATTATTTCCAGTATATTTGAAGAGAATATTGGCATTCCCTTTGGCAAAATACACCCAATCCGCCGGCGTGGTGATTTTGGAGATCTCCATATTAACCGCCGCTTCAATGGTGATGATACTTAACGAAGAAGTTCAACACTAGACAAGGGATAGTTGAAGGAATCAAGAGAATCTTGATGGATTGATAAATTTGTGAGAGGAGGAGGTGGGAGGACTATCATGTGACATGAATGGTGGGGGTTTTAATGGTAGGGGCAAATTGGCAAATTTGCAATTTTTTCCCCTGGGGCGGGCAAAAAGTGTAAGCGAGGGAATCGGGAGAAACGGCGGAAGTGACTCGTATTATCCGAACTGAAGACGGGGTCTAGAACTGGCTTATAGTGGTCCAAAACAAGTCAGATCCGTCAGATTCGATACATCGGATCACATCGGATCACATTGGATCACATTGGATCACATTGGATCAAATTGGATCAAATTGGGTCACATCGAGCCTTATTCATCCTAAAAGGGAGAGAATGGATCATATCAGGTTCTAGAGTCTAGAACAACTCCATAGCATTCATTATGGTGATTATTCTGGAGATGGATTCTGGTCGCTTCGGGAGATCGGGACTTTGGGTGGTGCCACTTTGGGTGGTGCCACTTTGGTCCATTTGGTCCACTTTGGTCCATTTTAGTCTCATTTCCTCGCTACTGTCTCGCTAATGTGCAACGGTGTTACCTGTCAATTATCTACACACAGGGGTTTACTATTTACTGGTGAACTCTTGGTGGTAGTGAACTGGTGGTAGCGAACTCTTGGTTATTACAGTTTATCACAGTGAGATATGTAACCTACAAAATATTCATAAGGTTAAATTGTTTGTTCCAATGTTTGTCCATATCTATTTTTAACTGTTTACCATGAAGTTGTTTATGTCGCAGTCACCAGTATTTTTCTCTAATCACCGATAATTCGTATTATACTAAAAATATAACGGCCATCATGAAGGGCATATGGATTAATCGGTAATATTGAATAGTAAAGAATGATGCGAACAAAACTAGAATTGTATGAATTTAACGTGGGGATTAATCATGTGGATTATTTGAACTTTTGATATGATTAGTTCGGTAATGATACCCATTTGGGTGTTCAGGTGAAATTATTCTTTTCGACCTGACATAGCCCAATAACAGAGACGGTGGCCAACATGCTTAAGTTCGATGAAAGTGGAATATTCTGACCACTTTGATGGTTGTTTCAACGTTCCAATCGTATCGGAACACTCAATTAAGGGAACATTGGACTATTGACCATTGGACTATTGACCATTGGACTATAGGCTTATTAGTCTATTGGATAATTGACGCTATAGGCATATGAGTCTATCCCGATGATACCAAACTTACTTCTTCTTCTCTCACTAACTCACCAAGCCAGCAGGAATTGTAGTTGACGGGTAGTCATGAATTTCAATGTTACATTGAATACCCATTGGGCATTGCCAGTATATTAGTAGGTATAATTTCCCCTGTTCTGGCCTGGCTTTTGCTTTTCATCTATTTCTATTTTTACCTTGACCAGCGATATTTTCTGCAGAATTGTACCGTTTTACGTCTGAATGTTATTTGGCGGTTTTACGTCTGCTGTTACTTGATGGTTCCACCTCACTTGGCTCCGTCTATCAATACTCGGGCTGGACCTTTGATACTGAAATATGCTGGCCGGGCCACAAACGATAAAGCCCATCTTTTAACCACTTGTTTCGTGTTGAACCATGCTTGGGTCACCGCATGTTTCCATTGGGGAATGAGTTGCCCGTTGGAATTTGGACTAACCACTCCTACCAACATCTTCCGAAGTTCCTGGATGTACGGACCAATCAGTAAAGCTTTTGGCCAGCGCTGGCCAATAAATCGCAATGGTGCAACGAGTTTGTGTATGCTAGAAGAGAATGCTTGGATCAAGCCTGACCCTTTGATGTAGTGGAATCCCGGTTGCTGAGAGCTGGCCACAAGCGCCTCCTGGCTTATAACAAGCTCCTCGTCTTGCTGTACTGCAATATCGAGCAATTGACCCAGTGAGTTCACCACAATGATTCCCTTTCCTGAAGACTGGAAACTGGACTCCTTTTCTGTCAATTCAATGGGATTCAACTCCAAATTGAAACCGCTCCACGCCACAATGCTGTCATCTTTTAAAATCGACCATTTTTCCTTTTTATCTTTGATATCAATAATGGTATAGTTTCCTCCATTTCCATTGACTATAAGTGATGCTGCGGTATTGGTTCTAACCTGTTGATAATCGGTGGTTTCGGTAAGCCATTTGGTGTGACTGGTCAATTTCAGAATCTCTCCATTGATACCAACCATCGACCCAGATCGGATGTTCAACAATGAAGACGCTGGGATTTGGATGTTAAGAAGCTTACTGGGGTTTCCTATTGGTTCAAATTCGGGAAGAGCCACAAACGGACCGGCACCGGTAACCAGCGGCTTTGCAATCGTCACTTCTGAAGGTCTGAGCCCAAGCCGAGCCAAAACATTGAGCTGACGGATATGAATGGTTTGTCTCATCTTGTGGTTTCCGTAGTTAATTATTGGTCAATATGATCAATATGATGTCTCATATATTGAGTTACGTAATACAAAATCAATGCCAACTGCCAAAGTCAACTGCCGCTTATGTAATCTGCATTAATACTATAATTAATTTACTTCATTATTTATTAATGATGTTGTCTATTTCAGCTAGATAAGTTCTTTTAACCAAGCATCAGCTTTGATTATATCGGAGAAATACTCGTCACTGATTAACTTCTTGTCAGTATCATTAATGATCTTGGCCAAACTGATAAATTGATCCCAAAACTTGACTCCATTATCGAGATCGGTCAATAACTGTTCAGAAGTAATTGAATTGACCCCATTGACATTAATATTGAATGATGAATTGCTGATTTGATACACTTGATTGAGTAAGTGATCTTTGGAATTTTGTACCACTTCTTGCTTATTTCTGCCCAATTTTGATTGTCTCCAAGCGTATTCAAAGTAAATTTCAGCAACAATACCTAACAAAGTACTGTTAACGTCTCTGAAAAACGGAATTTGGTCAATCAATTGATACCAATCAGTTTTAGTATCAAATTCATCTTTCAAATTATTTTTGGTTTGATGTACAATAAAATCAATCAATGAACACTGAATAGTATTGACCAAGTTGGCAGAAATAAATTTGATATGAGATCTAAAATTCAATAAATTTCTTGAAATTGGTCCTTGGTAATTGATAGGTGAAATGTTTAGTTTATGAAGTGAAAATACCCGAGAAATTATCGTGATATGTTTGTTCTCTTGACTGGATAATTCAATAGGGCCAGATTCTGCATTATTGGATTCCTTGAAGAATTTAGGTACATTCGAGAACTCACGATTACTTTCAGTAAGCCTCAAAGTGTTTGCTTGGATGAATAATAACAACAAAAACAATTCTTCTAATTCAGCTTTAGAAATCTTGGTTTCATCAACCTTCTCAACAAAACTCTTAAAGATCTTTCCAATCGAATTTAATTTATAGGTTTTGTTATCAACAATCCCGTGTAAATAAAATGACCTAAGAACGGCCGTAGAAACAACATCATTAGCTTTTTCAATTTTGCCTTCAATAGAATATTTCGACCGGTCGCCCTCTTCGGACAAAGATTTGAAAAATCCTACCAAACCGAACTTATCGGATGACTTCTGTTGAATGAACAAGTCTTCGATTCTTTTTGAAGTTGGAGGTGTCAATCTATTGTTGACTTCTACGATTTCATCTTTAAACCAATATTTAACTCTTATCTTCTTGACTTGATAGTATCTTGCCAATAATTGAGTTAATAAATTCGACTGAAAGTCAAGTATTTCGATCGCCGACTTTGATGTAATCAATCTCTTGTAGCTGTCAGTTAGTCCACTTTCCAATGCTGGTCTTACATCTAATTGACCCTTAGTAATAGCCTCTAATAAACCCAATGGAAGCAATCCAATCGATTGATAAAAATAAAATTCTGGTGGTAATCTTTGAGAAATAAGATCATGAACATCATTAGGAACTTTCACAGAAACATCATTGGAATCATTTTTATGTTCATTGGGAGCTGGTGATCCTTCTGCCGTAGAAGGTTCACTAATAGATTCGTCTAAAGTCACATTAAAAGCATAACCCAATTTAGCCAATTCCACACTATATAAATCAACATAACCTTCAACATTCAATACAGGTATGAATTTAATAGCTGAATGGCCTTTGAAATATAATTCCAATAATTTAGGATCATTTAAATTTGCAATGTAACCATACAAATCATTATTAGGATTACCACTGTATGAATTGTATCCATAAACAATATCCAACCCCAATTTGAAGTAGCTCAATTGTGGATATGGTTGTACGGGATTCGGTTTAGGTAAAGGAGGAAAGTTAGGGAATGTGATTGGTTGAACACTGCAGCCTACCATGATACTCAAATCCAAAAATTGTCTTTCTGTTAAGTTTAATTCGGTTAAAACCTTTTCCTTGTCGATAAATCTAAAATCTTTCGATTGGAATTCCATTCCTAGAATGAATTTGTCGATCTTTGTCATCAATAAATCAGTTGAACCATAAATGGAATCTATAACATTCTTTTGATACAAGTATGATAATTGAAACGATGCATCGTATGGTGCCACTAAGTAATCAATACCAATGTCAATAAAATATTTGATTAAATCATTAATCATTGGTCTCAATGGTAAGGGGTCAGTAAACAATCTAAACGATTCTATACTTGAATATGAAAGGTTTTGCTTATTTCCCAATTTCGACCATGTTCCTTCAAGATGTTGTTCTTGAGGAGATAATTCATTGGTATGATAATTGTGTGATTGCAATTGGATTCCTAATCCTGAAATCACAAACAATGGTTTTATGTTGAACTCTTTAAACACTTGAAGATCGGATTGAATATAATCCTTAAGTGAGCTGGGAATTCCTCCAATTCCAACTAAGAACTGCTCTTTTTTAAAGGTATAGATTCGACTAAGATAATGTTCCACATCGATACCGATTGTGGCATTCTGTAAAATTTCAATGGAACTGGTGTTTGCTAATTTTCTCTCAAACAAGTAAGATTCGAGCGATTTGATGGGCATTTTGAACGGTAATTTATTTTGGGTTTAACCAGACGACTGGTACTTTTGAATAATGAAATTGGACACCGTTTGATCCGATTATGATAGTTTAAACGTGGAGGTATTGTTTGTTGGGGTATGAAAAGGGTAGTGGTGAGGGGTGGTTGGTACACGCCCAAAAGTAAACTGTTCCAATACATACATTACTATACAGGTATAAGATATAAGGTATAGACTATAGAGATAAGCCATGAAATTATTCTTCACCAAAGAGCTTATCCAAAGCACCATTTTCAGTGAAAGGGTCGTTCATGAAATCAACCGTCAAGTTCTTCTTTTTCCGGGCAGCAGCAGCCACCTCTAATTGCTTTCGACGATTGGTCATTTCGTCATATTCTACTCCTGAACCATTTTCCTTGGAAATCTTCACCAATTCCAACAATGCCGTTCTTTGGTGCTTGAGCGATTTGGAGCTCACAAGTAACGTTTCAAAGTTGCTGACATGTTGTGTGGTGATGTTTGGGAGACATTGGATTAAAATGCGGGCAGGATAATCATTCTTGGAACGCAAAGCACAGTATAATGTAGTTAGGGCAATAGCTGCTTCTCCGTGAGTCTCCACAAAGTAATCGTCCATTAACACATGCAACAATGACTTAATAAGGTTATCACATAAATATTTATCCACCTCGTCGTCCTTGAGTAAGATATCCAGGAGTACGTTTCTCACTACCAAAATGGTATTGAATGAACATTTGGTGTCTTTGAAAGTAATTATATGACAGCAGATTTGTAAGAACGGAGCCATGACTTCTTTGTTTTCGATTATAAGCCTTCTGCAAGCAAATTGTGTATCCGTTACTGTTTTGGCATTGAATTGACTCATTACATCCATCAAAAACCTCACTACCGTGGCGGTCAATTGTCTTAACATATGCTCTTCCATCATTTCTTCTGATAATGTTTCATCATCTTCATTACCCTGTAATTGTAAACCGTTGTTATAAACCCGTTCCCATTTACTCACGAGAAGTTTATCAATATCAATGAAAGCTTTTGGTAACAACTCAGCCATGAACACATCAACAAACTTCACTGGACAGAATTTTATCACACTTCTTAAACAACTATTTATCATGTGCTTCCAACTATGCAAGGTGATTCCAACGGTGTCACCAGCAACAGCCTTCCAAATCATACTAGCAATGTTGGGAATTTCATAAAGTGTATCTTCAAGTTGTGATAATGAACCAATAGTCAAAAATGCATACTCTCTAGTATATCTTATCAAATGTCCTACCGAATCAGCAAAATCTCTTAATGTAAGAGCTGCTTTCACATTCTCTTCTATGAATGTTTCCTTTGACTGAATCGAAACACCTTGTTGCCAAAATCTCTCGGTGCAACTATACCTGACAAATGATTGGACAGCATCAGGCAAGTCCTTCCAGTTATCTGGATTATGATAAGCTTGTATTTGTGTCAATAATTGTAATATGTGGGGTACAATAGGTTGAACACGAGGTTTCCATAACTTTAATAAATTGAGATATTCTGTTGAATCATGATTGAGCTTTTCAATACTATATTGGATGAATATTCTAGTTGCTCTGATGGGAAAAATTGATGACCAGTGATCCTTTAACTTTTGCTTTAATTGTTTACCTTCTTCATCCATTTCAGATTCTAAAAGGTTGGTGGTTGCAGTTATTCCTCTCAGTTGAAAGTAAGAAGCAATTTCTACAACACCCATTCTTTCCATAAACCAATGCAAATCCATCAATCCTTTTTCAGTCTCTGGTGCAGACCAGGCAGAAAGTTCAGGATCAACAATTTTCGCAAACAATTCATTTTTATCTGTTATGGACGATCTTGATGCTATAACCAATAAAAATGATTTGAATGCAACATTCTCATGATCTGTTACTTTCTTTGAAGATAAAATATTAGCAACAACATTCTCCAAGTCATTAAAAATCTTTTTCAAAGATTCTGGCATGATATATGCTAACCGATTCAATTCAGTACCGCAACTGGTTCTTAAATCACGAATCAATTCCTTTTCTTCATCAGTAATATTAGGAGGGTATTCAAAAGTTGCAGTAATTAAGATTTTTTCTAAAACTTGGAACATTAATGGACTAACATCTTTAAGCAATGGAGCAAATTGGACCAAAGTTTGAACTTGCTTTCTAATCAATAACGGACTAGCTAAATTCATGGCTAACAATCTTTCACCTAAACTCTCCACCAATTTGTTCAAGCCATCATTGATCACTTCAAAATCTTTACCATTATACCAGATTCTCCATCTGGAGATTCCTCGTATGCAGTTTTCAATAATATTGAATTGAGAAGAACCATAATTCAATTCATTTGACTTTTCATCCAATTTATATTCTGTGATGCATTTGCTTCCTAATTCTGAACTGAAAAAGTTTTGCAATCTGTTTTCTAACCACATTAAACCTTCTTCTGGCTTTTTGCAAATAGTAATTCTCACAATGTCCTCATTAAACTTTTTGTAATTTTGTAAGAAGGAATTAGAATCAGAATTTGAATCGAAATCCACATCTAAGAATCTCTTAGAGATGTGCTCTTCATTGAAAGTATAGTTAATGGTCCTGTTGGCAGCAATCTCTAATAATTCTAATAGAATTTTCACAATAGGTTCCTTTGAGCTTAGTTCGTCAAATCGTAAGATGGTGACCCACATTTGAAGAGATAATCCACTGATTATCAAACTGGGATGATTTGTTGTGTTGAGTACTAATTGCAAATAGTTATCTATATCTGAAGTTTCCCAAGACACTTTATTCTTGGAGGAAATATTCAAGTACTCACTGAGGGAAACTATCATTTCCACTGTTTTCTTCAATAAAGAGTAGACTTGTTCATCGATATCTTCTGGATCCATCTCTAATGATTGGTAGAATTGTGCAAGCTTTTGGATACCTTCGGTGCTGAAGATTGAGCCAATGAAAAAGTTGAAATCTTCTGTGCTATTATAGCTTCTGGTGAATAATATGTGTAAGCAATCCACTGCCAAAGTTTTCAATTTGACATCAGGAAGACTTAAAATATTGATTAAAGTTTGCATGATGTTTTCCGTACGTAAAACAGATGGTTGAATCCAATGCAAACAGGTTTTAAATGTGGATAAAATTTTTGGAACAAACGTTTGGCATGTGTCACTGTTGACTTCATTATTGTTCAAAATCTCCAATAAGAATTGACTCCAAATAACAAACCAACCATTTGGAAGAAACTTGCATTTAGTCATGGTATCATTGTATTCATAGAGTGAATTAAGTACGTTTTCAGGTGTCACTATCAACACACTCAATTGATTCAAAATCACGGTACGCTTTGATGCGATTGGATCATCTAAGAGGTATATGTCTTCGAACAAGGTTCTGATGATTATGAGAGATATTTCCCTGCTGGTGAAGTTATTTGACCAGAGATTCCACAAGTCTTGATCCATTGACATCCATCCACGTAAGGAATCCTCTTTGGATGTATGATTTTGTTCGGTTTTATCTGGTGATTGGGCTCCTTGCATCACCTTCTCCTTATCAGGCTTCAAACATACAAAATCTCCCCAGGTACGTTTGACGATAGAAACCCATAAAAACGCCAACTTTTCTTTGATATAATGAGGATCGTCCGATTCTATCTTGTTTGCTAATTCTATGACCCAGTTACGGATGGCCAAGGTCTTGGTTTCATCAAACTCATGATACTTCGACTTGATTGAGTTCTGGATAAGTGAGAGTCCGAAATGTCGAACAATATAGTTCTTTCCATTGTTTTCTGGTAATGCTAATTGATAACCCCAGAATGGCGATTCATCATTGGATTTGATGGTCTCCAAGAATTCTTGCGCTTCTCTTCTTTGTCCATTGTTGGACTTCGGGTCATAAACCACGCCCAATGCACTGATGATCTGACTGACGCCGCTACTGTCCATTGTCATTTGTTGGTGTTGATGTTGGTGTTGATGTTGATATTAACCTTAACCTTAATAGAGGGCGCTCGATTGTTGATGTTTAAAGATTTAGAGGCACCAATGGGATGTTGACAATTGAATGATTAGGCTTGGATGAAATGAATTGACCGGTTGTTTAGTTTAATGAATTTGGATAGGGTATTATTAGTGTAAGAGGTTCTTCATCTAACCACGAGTTTTCAAGCTGGGTATCTTTTTTCCCGCATAGTTAGTGATAAATAAGGCGGTTCCCCACCCACGTGACGCCCTGGGTAGATAAAAGGAGTCAAGTAAGGAAGGCTAAATAACAAACTAAACCCGGAAGTCCAATACACATGCCAAATCTGTATGGTCAACCTGGAGTTTGGTAAGGGTAGGGAGTAGGGAAGGAGACTACAATAACTTGTAAAGAACCGATCGAAGTATTACTGGTTCTACTAGTTCTATGGGTTTACAGGTTTTACTGTTTACTGGTTCTACTCTCCACTGGTTTTACTGGTTGTACTCTTCACTGTTTGTATTGTTGGTCTGATTGTCTGATTGTACAGTTGGTCTAATTGTGATTGTACAGTTGGTTTGATTGTCATTGTACAGTTTGATCGTTGGTTACGGTTGAATGATATCTATTACTTACTCCAAAATATAAACTACAAGTAAAACTTCTTCTTATCTCTCTCCATATCTGGTCTGTGTTCCCAAACGGTTTCTCCTTTAATTCCCTTTTGCATACGACGAAGTTTCATGGTGAATTGTGGCCCTAATTCTTGAAGTCCAACCTTCTCTTCGTTTCTAAACACATAACGATGTCTGCGGAAAAAGATGTAATCACGCTGGTTGTGTAAAGTTATGACTTGACGACCTTGAATCTCTGGATTTCTAGGGAAAATCGATTGGAAAAGTCTACCCACAGTCTTACCAAAACGAGAACTGAAGTTATTCAACACTAATTCCGGAGTGTGTTCAGTGGCTCTTCCATGGCCTTTGATTCTCTTTCCGTCCATGATGGAGGAAATAGAGAAATAGAAACTAGGTCCTTCAGGTAAGTGAATCAATGAAAGCCCCGTAACCTTCTTCTTGTCTTCGTTGATGACTGCAAGCGTAGTATAATCTCTGTTGGAACAGAACTTGGCCATGTCCACCATACTGAACTGTTTTTGACGCTTAATAAAGGTTGTATTGGGCAAAAAGTCCATCAACATGTCTGCAAACTCATAGGCGGGCTTTTTGGCTTCAGCTGAGGTGGTCAACAAAATCTTGGGCTCTTTGGTGGCATCGGCAAAGTATGCTTGGAACTCATCCTCTCCCTCTACCTCTGCGGCTATGGTCTCATCATAAACTCTCTTACTATCAATAGTCTCAGGCACATTCTGACTAAGTCTCTCATCACGTAATTCGGGGTTGGCTCTTTCTTCCTTGGCTCTTTCGGCACGAAGTTTGTGCTTTTGTTTGCTCTTCTCCGCCTTGATCTCCCCGTACACCCTCTGCCTTCGCTGTTTGTTCTTAATGTTCTTAAGTGCCTCACTAGTCTTCCCGCTCATGATGTACCGAGCAAATTTTGAGATGAGATGGGGTTTAAATCGCTTGGTGGGTGCGCGCGAAATATTAACTGAGTCCTCCACTCCTCCACTCCTACTAACAATGGCCTTATCAGCATGGACATCCCAAATCAAACGAGGCCAATGGCAATTGACTGATACGGTTTCACGGGGTGTCATGGAGAGATACGCCCAACTTATGGAGGCCCTAATTCCCAATGTGGCCCCTCCAGTGTCTATTGCTAGTATAGACACTGGGGTACATTTCCTGATGTGCAACCAAAACAATCGCTGGTTGGGCTCGGATGGCTACGATAATTACCAGGCACCAGCTCATGACGGTCGTGAGCTCTATCGTCGACGGATGTGGGTGAAGGGACAACTCTCGTTCACCAAGTCGAAGCTTTTGGTAGGCCAAAACGTCGCCTGTGTCGAAACGGTCCCTATGGTTCGCTGTGTAGGGACTTCTGTGTTTGTAGGGATTGAGCGGGACTTTGGTTCTACCTCCCTGTTAATGAAAGAAATGAGGACATTAGTCTACACCAACGGACCCTACATAGCCCCTAAGGGACCCAGGAACAGGAGCAAAGTACTGGACATCGCATCTCATCAGCCTGATGAGGTGGTGGAAGTGAACTTAACCCCTCAAGATCTCTGGCGCTATAGTTCCCTCACATCAAATTTGCATAGAATCCACTGGGATCCACACTATTGTAAGACGGAAGGATTGGATGGCGTGGTTGCTCACGGGCCACTTATGGTGTCGATGTTGCTCTACTGGTTTGCGAGACATGGTCGTGAGGTTGAACATTTTAAGTACAAAAACATGGCACCGTTGTACGTGCCAAATTCATTTAAAATGGGTGAAACTTACCTTGGTGCCAATAGATACCGCATGACTCTATTTGGGGAGGTTGAAAAGTATTTCGAGGGTGAAATTACTGTCTTTGAAGAGTAGAGCTGGTCTTTATCCTTAGGACCGTTCTGTGAAAAGAGATTATACAAAATAGTGTGCAAAATCATGCAAAGTACAAAGTACCGTTAGATCACTAACAGAGTCATATTAATACAAAAATTATTGGACGGTCGAAAATATTCAATTCTAATAGTCATGGTGTGAACATTGTAGAGACGATATCAAACCCATTCTGAGAAGTAGTCAGGATAATATAGTCAGGATAATATAGTCACGGTCTCTGATAGAGATGAATATTATGATATTAATTCATAAGAGGCTAGTTACGATTGGTCGTATTAGAATCACAGCGTCATCAGAACCAAAGTGATTATCAGAAAAGGATCAGAGCCTTATGTAAGACAAGAATTAATAGTGCAAAGACTCAGCATAAAAAGATGTCTCATAGAATCACGGCACCGGAATCATATAGACTACTCATTCTACTCATGACTACTCATTCTACTCATGACTACTCATTCTACTCATGACACTCATAACTATAGTTGTACACTCTATTAGATCCTATTTAATTATCTATTAGAACCTTGATATTCTATATATTAAAGGTCCAATGTAACTCTTACTTTCCCCACACAATAATCTTTATACTCTTCCAAATATCCCTTATGATTAAGTTCTACTTCTCCACTTAATTCTGAAACGATCTCCCCATTACCTGCAACCAAAACCATTCCTCGAGGCATTTGACTAAGGTCTGGCATTGGTTCTAATACTTTACCGTCCAAAATTAAACTGGTGATATTATTAGCTGCTTGTCGTCCCATATACATAGCCCAACCAGCACTCTTAATGATGGGTAATTCTACCAAATCTCCAATAACAAAGAATTTTTGGAATTGCTCCAGTTGGTTTGTCAATTGAAGAAATTCGTTAACCAGGATATTGTTCAGTGGGGTTACAAATCCAGCACGTAATTGTGAGGATAATACTTGAGTATTGTTTTTGTGACTGTTACACCATTGATTATACAGTGAAGGAATCACTTCACCAGTGGTGGTTTCGAGGTTTCCATTGGGTAATTCTCTGGCGATTCTGGTATTGGTGAAAATGTTCACCCCGGCACGTTTCAATGAGTCCAAAGTCACTTGTTTGAACTCATTCGATAGTGGCTCTGGAGGGAATAGATTATGTGGATGGATGAGATTGACGGTTTTTTGGGGAAACTCCAACTTTATATCTCCAGCAACCTCAATACCAACGGCTCCTGCCCCAATGACAGAAACAGTATGGTGATCTTGGATGATGTCTCGGTATTGTTTCATTTCGTCCAAGTACAGAGAAAGAGTGAATCCATCGGGGGTTGTGGGCCATTCTCTATTTCTTCCAGTAGCCAATATCACATAATCGAAGTCGATTTGAGCAATTTGCAGGCTATTATTTAAGCAGTATTTGGCATTTTGGGGGGTCAATTCTGTCACTTTACCATGAACATAAATGAGTTCGATTCCAGCATCGTGATTGACATTGGGATGTTTTGAATGGACCAGGTTCAAGTCTTGGACCACGGAATCGTCAGTAGTCAATACTTGATCGAATGTGAGGTCCTTGAGTTGATTCAAGGGAATATACTGAGTTTCGGCAAATTTTGTGTCCACAAAAGCTCGTGGTATTCCGATGATGTTTAAAAATCCCAGTCTAGGCTCTACCAAAGTGATGGAGATCTTGGGATACTTATTGGCTAATGCGGTGGAGTATAAAGGGTCCTTTGACCGCAGCTGGAAATGAGATTTTAAGCTCTTGACGGCTGCCAACCCTGCGTAGGCGCCACCAACAACAAGCACATTGGTGGTGAATGAAGTTGCGGAGTTGGGATTGGTGCTGCTAGGAGCAGTGGGGGTAGAAAGTGGCATAATGTGGCCTTTTATGGGCCTGGTGGGAATGGTGAGAATGGGGGGTTCTGTGGGGGATCTATCGATACCTCTAGCCAACTTAGAAAAGGAAAATAACCTCAACTGATTCTTATTCCACAAGATTATCTTTTTGATCTTGATTTTTTACACCATTGGAAGTGACACTAAAACACCTGGAACCAATAGCCGAGTTCGGCATTGTGTCTCACCAGCTGTATACAGTGCATTATCAGATCTTGGCTATCAAAAATATCTATGGGCTAAGTGTTTCGGAAAACAATAGAATTTGCAATGAAATTCGCTTAATATTTTCCAAGAGGTTTTACCCACTCAATTCCTTAAAAATCTTCACTAATGTTGGTAAGCCTACAATCCAGGGCTTTTGAAGTTTGAGCCATGCCTTACCCCACCAAATCCCAGTGCGATTATTGGAAATTTGGAGTTTTGGGGAAATAACTTTTGATTAGTGAGTAGGACCCTTACAACTTTTTTTCTAAATTCTAAATGTCCAACGATTCTACACTGGTGGTAGTGGTCGGGGCAGGAGTACTTGGACTCTCTACTGCCTACATTCTTAGTGAAACACCGGGTCTCAAGGTAACGGTGGTGGCTCAATATGGACCCCATGATGAGTCAATGAATTCTTCCTTTACCAGCTATACATCGTATACTTCTGGGTGGGCTGGGGCCCATTTTAGACCAGCACCAAGTCATGATGATGCTGAATATGAAATGGCAAAGATCACTAGGCTTACACAAATAAAGTTTCGCCAATGGAGTCACACCCACCCTGAAAGTTCCATCCGATTTATGGATGGAATCGAGTACTTTGAGGAACCAGATCAAGTAACTAGGAGTTTGGGACGTGGTTATACCGAGGAGATGCTGGGGTTTGAAGTGATCAAGTCCAACCTTCCTCGAAATGTGAAGCTTGGTACTAAATATGATACTTGGGTTTTGAACCCACCAGTGTACTTGAAGTTCTTGTATTCACAGCTCCAGCAAAATGGTGTCCAGTTTATTAACAAAGAATTGGATTCCCTAAGCCAAATCAACGATCTTTTTGACAGCCACCCAATAATTGTCAATTGCAGTGGAACTGGTCTACTTTATCACGGCGGACATGATCCCGATGTGTTTCCTATCCGTGGACAAACCCTTTTGTTGGATCCTCCAAAAGATTGCCGGTATTTGGATGAAACTTACACCCATCAGCTGAAAAATGGCTTATGGACGTTTGTGGTACCTCGGCCTTTGGGTGGAGGTATTATTCTTGGGGGAACCAAGCAGCTCGATGATCTGTTGGATAGTCCAAGGCAATCTGACACTGAAGCCATTTGTTCTCGAGGTAAAGAATTATACCCTGAATTGATGAAAACGGATGCTTCGGGAAAGAAATACTTTGATATTAAACGCATTAATGTGGCCTTTAGACCGGCGAGAAAGGGAGGTTTACGGGTTGCTGTGGAAAGAAAGAATCCTGAGGATGGTAGGCTTAACGAGGTGATTCATAATTATGGTGCTGGAGGAATGGGTTACGAATTGAGTTATGGATCGGGACTTAGAGTATTAGAACAAATAAAGAGAATTCTTGGAGCAAAATTATGAAGAGAGCCAAAAGTATAAAAGTACGAAGAAGAAAATCATTAAATTTAACAAAATTTACAAATTTTCCTCAAGTTACAAATATGAAATATTAACACATGATATCATGAGAATATGTTGATTATGGTGCTCAAATTAAAGATATGATTCTAATATAATTTGGATAGGTTGATATTAATCAATGAGTTGTTGTATGATCAATCAATTGTGATTTGATTTCTATTGCATGACCTGATTGATTATCTGAGTACATCATTAAGGTCTAATACTACCAATGTAGCCAATTATTAGCCATTATTGGTCAATTATTGCCATCACTAATTATGTGCAGGGAGACATGATTGTATCAGAAAAAGAATAGGAGATATTGTATCAATCAGAAGAAGAACACCTCGAGAATACCTCGAAGAATACCGAAGAATAAGTACCATGCTTAATTGAGAACGTATCTCTAGACACATAGTAAGATTTTAACGTTCAAGATACGGTTGTATAGTGTAGTGGTTATCACTTTTGGTTTTGATCCAAACAACCCCGGTTCGAATCCGGGTACGACCTTTTTTCCAACATTTTTATCTATGAGTTGAAGACCAAATTATTTCTTCTCATTCCTCTCCAGTTTGAATTCTTCCATTCCCTAATTTATTATGTTATCTACACGTTGTTATGATTTTCTCATTTTCTCATGCCCTTACTATGTTATCCATCGTGCATAGATCGCCTCTTCTTCCCCCAATAATTTCCGCTTTCGCTATCTCTGGTATCGCCACGAACTCTCATTCCCTCATTCCTCTAGTTACCCTTCTATTACAACCACACGTGGGGGTCTCGTAACTAAATAGGTTAGAGATTAATCTCTTTGTACAACCTTATTTTAATTATTCTAAATTATTCTGCCCATTGGTCTACCATCATCTGTTTCATATTCTTCGAGGTATTCTTCTAGCTTATCATTCTTTACTTGTGAAACATGAAGTTCGGGGAGCATTTGAGAAAGGCACTTATCAAGAACTACAGCTTCTACTATATCGCTTATGACGACTTGAAGCATCAGTTAAAGAAAGGACTTAAGGATAACGATTACGACTGGAACAACCAGTTGGAAGAAGATTTCCTTAATGCTTTGGAAACTGAATTGGATAAGGTGTACCTGTTCACCAAGGTGAAGAACACTGAAGTCAATCGTCGTATCAAGGAGCTGGAAGCTTATGTCCATGAGGTTGTTGATGCTCTTCAAAGATTTCATTCCAACCCTAATGATGCTTCCATCACCAACGTTCCTCAAGAGCAAGACTTTGAAGATTTGGAACAAGAATTAAGTGATATCATTGCCGATGTCCATGACTTGGCCAAATTCAGTCGTTTGAACTATACTGGTTTCCAAAAGATCGTGAAAAAGCATGACAAAACCACCCTGTTCAACTTGAAGCCTATCTTTCAAGTCAGATTGAATGCTAAACCTTTCTACAAGGATAACTATGACAAATTGATTGTTAAATTATCTAAATTGTATGATTTGGTTAGAACAAGAGGTAACCCAGTCAAGGGTGACTCCTCTGCTGGTGGTTCTCAACAAAATTTCGTCAGACAAACTACCAAATATTGGGTCCACCCTGACAACATCACTGAATTGAAGTTGATCATCTTGAAGCATTTGCCAGTTTTGGTTTTCAATGCTGATAAGGAGTTCGAACCTGAAGATAGTGCAATTACCTCCATCTACTTCGATAACGAAGATATGGATCTTTACTACGGTAGATTGCGTAAGGATGAAGGTGCTGAAGCCATCAGATTAAGATGGTATGGAGGTATGAAGTCTGAACAAATTTTCGTGGAAAGAAAAACTCACAGAGAAGATTGGACTGGTGAAAAATCGGTTAAGGCTAGATTTGCATTGAAAGAAAAGAAGGTTAACTCATTCTTGAAGGGTGAATTCACCGCTAAACAAGCATTTGAAAAGGCTAGAAAGGAGGGAAAGAAATCTATTCAAGAAATTGACAACTTGGAAAGTTTGGCTAAGGAAGTTCAGTACCGTGTTCTTAAGCACAAGTATAGACCTGTTATGAGATCTTTCTATAACAGAACTGCTTTCCAATTGCCAGGTGATGCCAGAGTTCGTATTTCTTTGGATACCGAATTGTCTATGGTCAGAGAAGATGATTTCGATGGTTATGATAGAACTCATAATAATTGGAGAAGAATGGATATCGGAGTTGATTACCCATTCTCTCAATTACCAGAAAAGGATATTTGTCGTTTCCCATATGCTGTTTTAGAAGTCAAGTTGCAAACTCAATTGGGTCAAGAACCACCTGTTTGGGTTAGAGATTTGATCTCATCTCACTTGGTTGAAGCAGTTCCTAAATTTTCCAAGTTTATTCATGGTGGTGCCAGTTTACTTCCTGATTTTGTTAATTTGTTACCATTCTGGTTACCACAAATGGAAGTTGATATTAGAAAGCCAAAGGCCGAACAAAATTACGGTATAAATAGAAATGCAGCTCAAAGAATGTTGAAATCATCTTCATCTGGAGGTGAGCTTGATGAAGAAGAGTATAATGGATATACTGGTGAAGTTCATTTCTCTAATGATTATAACCCATTAGAAGATGATTTAGATGAATCTACTCCATTGTTATTACCAAACAACTATAGTGCTAGACGTACCAATTCTCCAGTGGCTGATTTCTTTTACCATGCTTATGGTAAATTCTTATACTATTTCAATGATGATCGTACCTTTACTGTTAAGGAAGGTATCAACTTTGATTTAAACAAGACTTTTGAATCCAAGATTCCAAAGGGTAAGAAGATTGCTGTTCCTATTAGAATCGAGCCAAAGGTGTACTTTGCTACTGAAAGAACCTTTTTGAGTTGGTTATCTATCTCGATGATTTTAGGTTTCACTGCTACTGCACTTTTGAACTATGGTTCTAAATCTGCTTTAACTGCTTCTATCGGGTTCTTCTTCACTGCTATTTTCACTTTATTATACTCCACCTACAAATACGTATGGAGAGTATTGATGATCAGAGAAAAGAAACCAGTTCAATATGGTGACAAATTTGGTCCAAACATGATTTGTGCTTGTATTTTTGCTGCAACCTTCTTTACATTTGCCTTCAAGTTCATGGAGAATTAATGAAGCTAATCTCAATCTAAGAAATCTCAAATAATCTCCAAGGGTAATTTACACACCCTTAAAATAAAATCTTTATTTCTCAAGCATTGTTGAATATACATTAATTAATTTCCACCAGTAGTATTGAATTCATCCCATTCGAACTAATACTGAAAAATGATAGGTGGTGGATGCTTGGTGAAGCCTCTATAATGCCAAGGATTTGTAATGTGTTACGTAATCAGACAACCCTTTAGGTTTACCAGCGCCGCATGTTGGACACTAAATCATCACCATCTACATATCACCATGGGTTATAAAGATATCGTACCAGTTGGGTCTGCTCTAATCATTGGAGCTACGTGCTTCGGTATGGGAACCATCTACTCCCAATTACCTTACGACTTAGATACTTTGTGGTTATACAAACCTGATGGGTTTGATGTTTCCATTGCTCACTACCGCCAGTGGGGTCAAGCTCCAATGTATGTCCATCATATCTTCCATTTCGTTATGGCTGTGGGATTGATTGGATCATTCATCAAGTTGTACAAGCCCCAAGAAGAGGCTAAGTACTTCGAATATGGCTCTTTGATCTTGTATATGGTTGCCATTATCATTTACCTTACAAATCTCAGAATTGGTGTCAATTCATGTTTATCAGGAGAATGGGGTGAAGTGGACAAGAATACTGGAGTTAATGTGATTGCCGCTAGTGAAATAATGATTCTTTTGGCGCTTGTGGGTGTTTTGGTTTTGCAAGGAGGTTTGTACTATGCTGAATGGTATGACAACAAGTTGAAGGAAGATTTCTACAAGAGGGAAGCTGAGCACGAAGCTGCTGCTACCAATGGCGACAGAAACGCTGGTATTGAGCCTGTTGTCTCTGCCACCGGTGCTGATGAAGTTACAGCTTCTGGTTCTCAATCCAAAGGTAAAGGAGCAAAGAAGAGATCCAAGTAGTCGGCCTTATTAGTAGTATTTAGTCCTTTGTATGAAGACTCGTTACTCCACCTAAAAGTGCATTATGTATTATGTGCAGGTCGTTTATGCACAGTCCCGCTCTCCTCCAATAGCACGCACGCAAGTTTCAGTAAAAAAACTGTTGATAGCTAAGTAACAGTAACCATGACTGAACAAGTTTACGGGGAGTACCCAACCTACTATAAACAGCCATTCAGAGTAAGTACAGAGTCACAAGACTTTCATGATATAATGTGCCAAATTTGAGTTCTAAATAGCCAAATTTGGATGTGATAATTGGTTGGAAAAGATTACAAGAATCTGTGAAGAGTTAGGTTGAAACGAGGCCAGAACTACCAGATCAAACCTCATCAATGAAACATAGTTTGAAGGTTTTGATGAGAAGAAGGCTTATCAAAATTGGCTCTAATCTAGTGATATTCGTGGTGGTAGATCTCCAGCTACAACACACTTTATGCCATACTGCAAGGAGAACTGTCGGCTAGAAGACATCATCAATCCATATGTCACATCCAGTAATGCCATACAACAACTAAAACCCAACCTTTCATGAATCCTGGGAATTACCACATCCAAATTGATGCCAATATCATTCTTTGCCATCTTCATCGCCATCTTTACAAAGCACTTCCATTCCACTACACATTGATATCACACAGTAATGAAAACAACATACTAACTCCTCTAGTGGGCCCGTTACCATGCACACACCAAGCCACACTTTTTCTGGTCGGTGTTATTGGGTCTTTCTGCCCCAGTTTTGTTGTTGGCCACTCCGTTGAGAAGAAAGTACTTGTACGCTGACCACGAACCAATTCCTAACGTCTACCCATTGCCAAACAGACCAAGAGACAAAAGCTTGTCAGGTTACGACGACGAATAGTCCTATGGACGTGTGCATTAGAGGCCTTCGGCCCTGAATAAATTTATAAACCACATAATATAGCTAAAAGAATTATTGTAGGAATACCAAACATTTTCATTACTTGATAAAGGTTTAATTCATTACTTGAGAATGCTTTAATGGTCTTTCTGTTCTAGTCCATTTTGTCGTCAAGGATTCAGTTATAGTGATGTCTGGGACCGGGTCGTGTCCCGATCACTCGGGTGAAAAATTTCAAGTTTTTACCTCAACATCACCAACCTACTGTAAATAGCATCATGAACAGGTTTACTGGGCTTTTGATGAAATCCTCTGGTATAGCCAGAGGTAACTACATAAGACCTGTTGCATTTGCGGCTCCTAGATTCCAAGCCATACATACCACTCAGCCCGTTCAAAATGGTAACATATTCGGAGAGTTAACCAAAAAGGAATCAGAACCATTACCAGAAGAAGTTAGCAGTGAGCAAGATGGTGAACAAGTACATCCAAAAGATGACAGTGCATTGCAAGAATTCCACATGGCCGAAGCCTTGGAACAACAATACAAATCCGAAAAGTACGTAACACCTTTAAAGAAAGCGTTATTTGAAGCCAATGTCGCCAGCAATGGATTCTTTAAAAACAACCAGATTGTACAACATGATGGCCGCACATACAAGTTATCGTTGACCGAAGAGGAGATCGATATATTGGAACCATCGGTATATTTGAAATCGTATCGGATCAAATCATCCATGAAAAAAGCTACTCAAGTCAACCGTTTTGTACGTGGATTTAACGTCAAGACTGCCATTAACCAATTACATTTCAATCCCAAGAAAATGTCTACCGAATTAGAGAAGTTGTTGAAGAAAGGTTTGGAACAATCTCGCGAGCTTGGCTTGGATGAAAACACCATGTATATCCAGAGTTTATGGGTAGGATCCGATGGAGAATGGATCAAAAGACCTGACATTAAAGGTAGAGGACGTTGCGGGATCATCGAACACCCTTACATTCATTTACGTGCCATTTTAAGGTCTAATCAAACCAAACTCCGTAAGGACTGGGAGGCTGCTCAAAAAGCTCTTGAAGCCAAACCTCGTATGTTCTTGAATAATGATCCATTGAACTTCAAGGTGAGATCATACTACAAATGGTAGTTAGTGTAAATAGTAATCATACAACATAGTAATTAGAACCTGTGGACAGTGTAGGTGGTGTGATCTGTGGTCACGTTCCATATCTCCTCCACCTTAAAAACCACCTCTCCCACAATAGCCGTGTGTATCTAATGGTTGGTGGTCTGGGCCAATACCTTTATTTGCTCAGTTGGTGGTGCGTTTGACCTCAAGCTTTAATGCGTCTGACAAGTGGGGCAATGGATGTGGGGCATACACCAACATGAATATGCACCCAGTGCAGCCATGACTACCCCGAAATGACTACTACGTTGGACATCAATAAGGAAATTGGAGAACATCATGTTTAAAGTTTGATAAAGTTTGTATTGTATAAGTTGATAAACTTTGCGGATGGAACGAGTATGATCTGTGGTGGTATTTCTTAGCACATTTCAGTAAATGTCAGTAGTGGGACATTTCAATATAGAATTGGCATTTGCCTTCGACAACTTTGACAACTTTACCACTTTTCCACTACTGTATGGTGAGTTTAAGTAAAGTATTTATTTCTACTTTATCTGTTTTATTTACTTTATTTGTTTTATTTGCTTTATTTGCTTTATTTGCTTTATTTCTACGCTTTGGTGAGACATTTTGTTGTAGTTCTAAGGTTCCATTAGCTTAAGTTTCTGACTCGAATTCTGGTTCTATTCTGGTCCTATTGATCTGGCCCTGGCTCTGACTGTTGGGTGTTCCGAAATCAGGGTAATTAACATACACCCCGCCATGGTCAGGGCACATTATCAATACAGGTGTAGAAGACTATTCTCCTTTCCTCGGTTGAATTAGAGGTATGGAAGACTAGTCGACCCTACGCTACTTGAATTACTTAGTCAAACAACTACTCAACCCAATATTCTCATCCCAAAGGAAATCTCATTCCAAAGAAGTTTCATTCCAAAGAAGGCTCATTCCAAAGAAGTCTCGCTCTAAGGAAAGTGCCATACTTTGGTGGTAAGTTCCTGGTATACCATTTTAATTATCAACTCTAGTAGATTTGTTTAAATATTTTAATGGTGCAAGAATTAGTAACAATTTCTACTAGTTTAACTTTCAATTAGTCCCACCAAGTCGATTGGTCCAAATAGTCAATAGTCCAAGGCCACTGGGGAGCTCTTCACATATTTCTCTTCTGTCCTGTGAAATTCTAGAGACCATTGGAAGGTTTCGCTGGCTAGTTTATCTCCAGTTCTATCTAATCTGTTCCACCTAATCTGTACCATTTAACCTAATCTGCACATAATCTGCATGATATAATCTGTAAATTCAATGATTTCCGATGTCTGGGCCACATGTCCCTAAATGGAATTGCTCAATCCTTAAAATGAGCTGTATGCTGACTCTCTACCTCTGGGTTCTCTCATCACTCATTTGGTCAGCCATGTAGGTGCTTCTTCGGGTCTGGCGGGGGATTGACCGTTTGTCTAGTAATTGAACCTCTGGTCCGGGTGTGAATGATTTCTATAAATAATATCCCTCCATCCGTCATTGTCTCTTCTCTGGTCAGACCTCTCGTCTGATATCTCTCGATATCTGGTCAGACTTCTGGCCATCTGGTCAGCCCTTCCTTGGTGGGGACTGGCCGATCACAAAGTGTCGCAATGGTTATGGGTGCTAATCATACCAATCCGCAATTGGCAGGTGCAGGGCACATCTCCTGAGTTTATTATGAAGGCCAAGAGGTTGCTCTAAAGCCTGTTTAACCAGGATTGATTCAGTTCCACAATAGCACAATAGCCACCATTTGCTAATCAGGAAAACTTAGGCGTGCCTAATGTAACTTATTCGTATCAAAGGAGGCTCTTAATTGTTAAGGTCGTCACAAATAGCCAACCAAAAGGTCGGCACAAATAGCCATGGTATCACACTGTGGTGGGAATAGTCATAGTCAATTCATGGTTATTCCACACTATCAGAACATGGGAATTTTGATGAATCCACCTGGTTACTGGAATACAACTGGCCTCCTGGCATGTGTCATAGCTTCATCGAAGTTAACCCCGTCTATATTGAATGGTATGCCCCGCTGAATCACCTGCTGGCACTGGTAGCACTAGCTTTATAGTAGTGCGTAGCCCGTTGACCCGCTAATGGGAGCTAGTGACCCCAGGGAGAATGATTAGGGAGAATGGAGAACGAGAAGGAGAAGGAGAAGCAAAAGGATTAGGGGAGGAGAAGGAGAAGTCGGGGGAGGAGAAGGAGAATGGGACACTAATTTGTAGTCGGTGCATACCACCCAATCCTCCACGAAACTCTCCGCTACTTCTCTTCCTCTTCTCTACTGTAAATCAATCCTCTCATGTACCATCCTCTAATGTACCATTCCAGATTATTTCATCCCAGTTCTCTTGCCCTAGATTCATGACTCTAGACACAATCACCCAAGACTCTCTTCCCCTGGACTCACAGCCTATATTTATTTGTATTTCTACCACTATTTCTATTGCACTTCTCTGGTTGTCTCTATTTGTTAGTGATATCTTCTGAGACCTCTGGTTCTCCTAATTGCCCCGCTCTCCGGCTACCCTCTACGCCTTCTTTCTCCACCTCTACGGTACTGGCTAATCTCTGGCTTTAACCTGTTTTAACATCTGACTCATGTTCGGGCTATCGTGTGTGGTGTTCATATTCCGCAATACTAACCCATCCCCCTCATTCCTGTTATACCCGGTGGGCGCTCGTCTCCACTGCTGTTTCATTTGTCATTCCGTGCTAAATGAAGTTTCGTATATTATTGTATAACCACGCAACCTATATAATTGGCTATTCCTCCTCGAATCCGGTAATATTCTGCTTATTACATTTCAACTAACTTATTCAATCTCCCTTGATACTCCTGTGGTTGGCTCTGTCTATAAGACCTCGTCACTACTTCTTATTCCTTAATCCCTTATCCCTAATCCCTTATCACTAATAATCCCATCCGGTGCGATTCTTCCCTAGCCTGGACCTGACCACAATAGCTTACACAAACCTACCATCTGGCCCCAAATTACTGGTCATCCACGGTAAATCTTCCATTCTGTCTACTATTCATCAGTGATTACTACCAACTTGAAACTGTTCTGGTGGTTTCAATTCATCCACTCCCTCCATCTGGAATAGGCACTGCTTCATTTCCTCAGTTTCCTGCTCCTTTGTTTCTCGTGCCCCTTGGGACTAGCCTGGTATCTCAAGTCCCCTACACACCTCATCAACTCAGAAGGTAGACAACTCAGAAGGTAGACCATAAATCCAAGGTAGACAATACAGCCAAGGCATCCAAACAATCAATACTACACTGTCAAGTCAGTTCTCTATACCCAGAAATACCCTATACCTTTAGTAGGACCTGTGTGGCTACTCATATTTGACTACTCACTAATATTTGACTCCCCCTTAGTGTCAATTCTCAACCCCTTAGAAATGGGACTCAAGCTCACAAATTACTTTGAAGACTCGCTGTACGAATCCCCTGATGTCCAGATTATAGCCTGCTTATCTTGTTCTTCTCACCTATGCTTATCTGATTTGGTGATCTGCGACGGGTTCACTGGCACCACCGGGCCTGCCCTTTTGGTGGAGAATCTCATCAATGTGGAGCAAAGCTCAGAAATGCATCAGGCCCGAATGTTGACTGGTGACTATCAAATATACAAAGTGGCGTGTCAACAATGCAAAGACACATTGGGATGGTACTACAACAAGGCATATGACCATCGTCAGAATTACAAGGAAGGAAAGTATGTGTTGGAAACTTCCTACGTCAAATTCGTTGCTAATCATGTCTCTACAAATGGATTGCTTGAACAAGCATTAAAGAATAAAATTCGTCGCCGATACAGCAGCACAAGCTCTTCAAGTACCGTTAGCTCTGAATGTATTGATGAAAAGGCAATCGACTTGTTCAAATTCACTCTGGCTGCTGATATTCCTAAAGGACCGAGCGATTACAAGGATTATATTAATGGTCTCTTTTTGAATCGTCTCAGGCTTCCTGGTATCAAAAATGTGGAAGAAGAAGATGAAGATGAGGTATTTGTTGATGCCTAATCACAATTCCATCCACTATGTTTTAGAGCCTTGTCGTGGTAGACTTCACTTCAAACAAGCAGTTAATATTGCGCTATTAATTTATTGATTCTTTATATTCTTCTTTACTTTTACTCTCTACTCTCTACTCTCTACTCTTAACTCTTAACTTTTAACTCTCACATCTTGACTCTTTTCTCTTTATCTTTACTCTTTACTTTTAACAATTTCTCTTTACTCTTTTTCTGTTTTTTATGGTTGGTTAAGGTTTGGTTGGTTCTCAAGGACTACGGTTTCTCTATGTTGGTATATAGCTAATAAATGTTAATTTGAATTTTTAAGTACCTTCTACATTTATTTATATGCACTTTAATCTAATATACACGTAAAGAACATCTTTACTAAACTTTCCGCTTCTTTCTAACAGATTCATCTTGTGACATTTCTCTCTTGCTGTTTGGAGTTAATTTGGTGTAAACCAATACATAAGCTGATGGATCACTAAGTGCTTCTCTTTCATTGATCTTGTTGATATATTCATCATCATATGTTGACCAAGTTCCGTCGGGTTGAATGCAATGAGCCACATAATGGCCTGATGAAATAGATCTTCCTTCATGAACAATTACAGAAACAAGTCTATATTTGGCAGAGGTATTGTTTTGAGTATATTCTGACAAATCCAAATACTTTGAATAAGAAATTGCTTGCTTCATTTTAGAGGATGAATTTCCATTGAATTTGAATCTCTTCAAATGAATTGTTAAAGTCTCTGGCGATCTGTTGATGAAACTAATCTTATTGGCAACGGTTCTCTTTTTACACTTGTCGCAAAAATATCCTGAGCTATTATCTGCTTTATCAACTTTGATCACTTCATTTGAAAAGAAATCTCTTATGGATTTTTCAATAGAGTATTTGTGAGGTTTTTCTGATACTGAAGACTCTTCACCATTTGAAGGAGACCGGTGTTTCTTCTTATTTAAACCCAAAGATAAATCGTAAAACTCTTGCTTGGTTTCTGAGACATTCTTACAAACAGAACAAGTGATTTGCTGATCTAATAATCCTCCGAAAATGTCATAAATGATGGATTGGTTTAATTTCTGTCCCTTGGGTGTAGAATCTTCTTGTAATCTGGACATTAATGACATATAGTATTCATGGGAGTCTTCTTGTTGCCATTCGGACATCATGCAATTTATATCATCCAAACGTTGAATAATCTTCTTGGGATTGATATACTTGACATGTCTTTCTTTACCCTTTCCAGTATCCAAACCCCACATTTTCTTGGACAATTCTGCCAAAACTTGAGACACTGATCTTGGTTTTAAAGCTTCTTCATGTTTACATTGATTGATCTCGTTCAAATAGTGCTGTAATGCTGGAATATGTACCAAAGACTGGATGGCAGAGTTCATGTAACAAGTCACACCATGGTTAAGAAGTCCCACAGGACGTGACTTTGAAAGTTCTCTCCAACTCTTGTGAATTCTATTGGAACCATTGGAACCCCTGTCTTCAATATTCTCATTAAAATCATACAATCCATCCAATGAAACCGTTTGCTTTTGTTCGGTTTCTTCTTCTGGAGAAGTTGGAGGGGTTGTTTTGGAAGAATCTTGAGGTAATGGACGCGAGGCATCTTCCTTCAAGTCGTTTTTCAATGATTCAAAATCCCCATCATCCTCTTGATCACTATTTAAACTTTCGGAATCACTAGGTGATCCTTGTTGAAAGTCATCGTCTTCACTAGAAGCATTTTCATTCAACTTTTCGGTATCTTCTTTGGTAGTTTTGGATTTGGAAGGGTTGGTGGCATGATCTTCAGATTCAGAAACTTGTGCTTTTGCTTTGTTCTCCGATTCTGATTCTTCTTCTGGGACCAGAGGACTGGTACTGCGCTCACTGAACCCAATGAACGGCGAATCAGTGGTCTCAAGGTATTCGGAAGCAGACTCATAATGGGAGTCACCTTCTGACAGGAACACCTCACCCAAATCTTCAGCTTCATTTGGTTGAGATTTTGCTTCCTTACGTTGCTTATTCAAGAGCTTCTTCTCACTCTTGGTTAAGAACTTCTTCCCAGTGTAAGCAGCAACGGCTTCAGCCATGGATCTTGGCTTGGGTCTCATGGTTTCGGGTTGTTCCTTATTATTAGATACCGAATTGAAAGAAACGGGAGCAGGAGTTTTGGCTCTAGATAATACGATATAGCTAGAGGGGCGTTCGGAGGAGGTATCAGAGGCAGATTTTCCTGGTTTAAACGTGAGTGGATTGGTAAGGTAACGGTCGATTAAAGGATTGGAAGAAGCGGAGGTTGTCGATGTAGATGGAATCATCTATACGGTGGATCAATATGGTACGGCCTTACTGAGGTCGTTGAAGGTTCCGTTTTGGGGTCCGATGGCAGTTTGGCTCGCGGCTACTAAAAAATCCTTGCGATGATTTTTTTGATCCTCATCTCAAAAATTCATACTGATGCGACTGGGGAACAGACAGAAACAGACAGAAAAACAAACACAAACAGACACAAATAAAAACAGACAAATAGAAGAAATTCAGACAGAAATAATTAAGAGGAAATTATCAGAAAGATAGAAAAAGGAAGAAGGGAAAAAATGTAGAAAGAAGCTAAAAACGTTAATAGAAAAAAACTACAAAGTTTCACATGTTGACTGGTGAGAAGAATGGAGGTTTAGATCTCGATGGGGGTGGAAGTGTGTGAATATCGGAAGGAGTTTATGGAAGTCTGCGGGTGAGTGGAAGTGAAAGTGGATCCAGAGTGAGGTTTGATTACGTAAGCGTTCCAGAATTCTAGAGATAGTGACGCTACAAGAAGTCTGGTTTGACGGGGATTGGTGCTTTAGGTTGTTCAAGGATAATATTCGACCTATTTGCATACAATGCTATAAAAAGAGCCTGCTCTGAACATCGTTGGTGAAGAGGGCCTGGGCCAGTGCTTGGGCGATTTGCGCACTGAGGCTTGCGACATCATTGGTGTCGCGTCCTCCGGTTTTCTTCACCTTGGACGCGTGCTCGTCTTCATAAGGGCCCATGGGTCCCATTCGGGACATGATGAATTTTGGCCTTGGAGGTCTGGTAGAATTGGCATTGGGGCCATTGGCACCATTGGATGACATGGCTATACTTCCTGAAGTGTTGGTGGTGGCTACCGATGCATCCGACCGGTTGGCTCGGGGAACCTTCATGGGCGATCGCGTAAGTGGTCGCAGCTGTTCTCGTTCTTTAGGAACTACTAACAGTACTCGAGATCCCCACCTTCTAGTATCGTAAACTCCCCGTTTTTCCCGCTTAATTGGTTTGGAATTCACATCAAATGCAACATCAGTATCGTCGTCCTCATCGTCGTCCTCGTCCTCATCTTCTTCACGGTATTCCTCGTTCTTGTGCACACTGGCACTTTCCACCAGTACTGCGTCT
The DNA here is from genome assembly GCA_030568495.1 of Suhomyces chickasaworum. NCBI lineage: Eukaryota > Fungi > Ascomycota > Pichiomycetes > Serinales > Debaryomycetaceae > Suhomyces > Suhomyces chickasaworum. Next base: position 4,516 of record JAJMGF010000021.1, on the reverse strand, counting down.
TCCATGTCGGAAACATCAAGACCTCTGGCCTCCTTGTCTTCCCGTCCAAGAATACTTTCTTCGCCCTCGGACATACCGGAACTACCGTCCATCATGTCGTCCAGACCACTGTCTAGTGAGGGCTCGGCTCCCATCCGCCTTCGGCGTGGTCCATCAAGTAGTTTCCTGTAAATCAACCCCTCGAATCCCAATTCAAACTTCTTGTGGAACTCAGTCTGGGTGTTGGGAATGTCCCACTTTTGAAGGGTCTCGGTCAATTGCATCACTCGATTCAAGTTCTCATCCTGAATCTCGTAGTTGTCTATTAAACTGCTCTTGTATTTCACAGCGTTTTTCGATCCCGATCCCAATTTCTTAACATCTTCATGGCCATCATTCATATGGGCAACACACATGGTGGAGTTGTTACTTAGTAAGTGTTTGATCCAAGCAACCGAGTTATTGTCTTCGTAGTTTAACGACATGGCCATGGCATTTGCATCTTCTAGATTATGAAAAATCTCAATTTCCAAAGAATAATAACTATCTGAATGGATGCCAAAATCTTTTCTTTTTGATTTTGGTAAGATCTGGTGACTTTGATACTTTCCGGTATTTTTCGAAGTTGTAGTTTTGCCTTCTCTTCCCTCTGGATAAGTCCGAAATGCCCCAATCTCAACTTTGTTCTGGGTGGTTGTCTTTACTGGATCTATCACCAAGGCTAAGTAGGGATCTTGGAAATTTTGATTCAATGACTGTGTACTCACATCAATACCTGATAGCCAACATCCATAACCGGGATGTGAATGGTACCATCCAACGATATTTTCATTGTGAGATCCTAATTTCTTGCTTGCTTCTAAATATTGCACCATATACTCGTATCCTTCTGCTTGAGCATTGACTCTGGTCTCTGTACCTTCAACTGGCAAAGCATATATATCCATAACGATTATCGATCCTTCCATAATTTTACCTGTAAGCATTCCCATGACTTCAATTGAACCACCATTTTTGGCATTAAGCGTCATTTTCATAAGGGCAAGTGCTGAAATATAAACTTTCTTGAAGTAATTGACATCATTTTTCCAAGGCTTTGTCTTTGAAAGTGTTTCATTCATAGCTGGAAGCTTGTAGAAGGAGTTATTGAGATTCGATAAGGAGCGTACATGATTCTTTTCTATTTTTCCAGAAACCAACCCATGATCTATTGCCTGTGATAACTTGTCGATATCTATAGTTATTGATTTGGAATTGTTGTCTAGATGAATGGAATCTTGTTGCCCATGTGAGCAAGACATCTTCTCGATTGTCATTTAGATAACCAAATTCACAAATATCTCGATATTGATTTTGGAACATACACGACTGGACAACTTTATTTCAAGATTACATATAGAGTGGGAAGGCGAAACTAGCAATAAATTGATTGAAAAGCTATTTGTACTCTGAATCGGGAGGGTAGAACATAGGATAAGGTGTCATAGGATAATGTGGAGGCATAGGGCTGTACTCATGTTCATATGGCAAGAAGTATTGTGGATAGAAAAAATTCGGAGGCATTGGCTGTGGAGGGGCAACATTGGGGTGGGGTTGTAATTTGGCTCCTCCTGGCATATGTGGCTCTGACCCAGGTAGGTAGTAAAAATATGGAACATTTGCATTATTTTTCCTGTATTGATCATAATAAGTCGTCTTGTTCTCGTGTGATGGGGAACGTGAGGGTGAATTGTTTGAATCGGTCAGATCATTTTCTGTTAACTTTCGAGGCAACGATGGATAATTCTCTTTATCTAGTTCGAAAGATGGTTTGAGATACCCATTCTCTGATTGTTTGACATGTTTGGAAATAGGAGCTTCATTCTTATAACTATTGGAGTTTGTTTGATTCAGCTTGGGAACTAAAATTTCATCTTCACTTGCTCTTTTCCGGTTATAATTGGTATTTGTAGTTACTGCAAGTTTAGGTTTTGTCAAGATTTTCTTTTTCCTTTCAGAATTACCACGGTTGTTACTATATCTTCTATTCAAATTGATTGGAGGAGGTGCTAACATTACTCCTTTAATTCTTTCGGTTATCTTCGAAGAATTTATGTACGTTTCTCGATACTGAACATGCATTGTTTTGCCACTTAGCATGGAATGGTTTTCTCTCTCTACAGCACTTGCAGCACTGGACTCTTCGTTGAATTTGATGAATGCAAAGGTATTATTAGGTTTGCGAACCATTTCGATTAACGAAATATTACCATGTCTCAAGAATCTTTCTTTCAAATCCTCATCCAAAACTTCTGAGCTCAATTGACCAACGAAAACAGAAAATTTATCAATACTTGGTTTATCATGTTGAATTTGAAGTTGAGGGTAAGTTTCAATATTTTGAGACCATTCAACTTCAAATTCTGTTCCTTCGCTTATATTAGCAAAGGCTCTAATAGCATCATCTCTGTAAACAAATTTGCAATACCAGGTTTTGGAACCTTTAGAATACGGTTTTTCAATAATTTCTCCATCACGATCACTTTGTGCCATTTGCTCGATTTCACCAAATTCCTGAAAATACTCTTCAATTGCTTTCATACTATAAATCGTTGATGATGACAAAAATAAGGTTCTGTTGACCTTAGCATGTTCACATCTAATACTGCGTCCATGAAGAGCTGAATTGTGTCCCCATTTGATTGCTTCGAAGGATTCGGAATCATTGCTATACTGAACAAATGCATATGGCCTATTGCAGGTGTCCCTCAACACTTTGATAGAAGATGGCGAGCCCCATTTTTGAAAATGTTCTGTAACAGCTAAACTCAACTCATCATCTGTCTTATGAGCTGCCAAGCTAGCCACAAACACACATGAAGATGGTCGCCCTCTGACAATGCTGTCATGAGAAGGTTTTGATCCAGAATCAACTTCTAATGTATGGTTAATTGTCAAAGACTTTAAGTCAGCAGCAATTTCGGTAACCTTATCATCAGTAGCATCAGTATCTTCGTTATTATCAATCTTATTGACAGCCTTGATTGTTTCTTCTTTTTCTGTAGGATTATGGCCTTCTGTTTGGTCCACTTTTTTCTTTTCTTGTTTTGAATCGGACATCATCGAAGAATATCAATAAAGGGTACAATAGGTAAAGTAACGGAGTTGGTGATTTGAATTAGACTTATTTAGCTTCAATAAAGAGCAACTTAGAAGCTTTGATTTGGAGAGGATTTCTTAAAGATCCTGGATTTAGATATCTACCTCCTTTTATATCATACTTGGCTGCAAATTATTAGGTCGTGTGCTGTGCGAATCAATGACTATTCTGTTTGTGATTTGCAACATTTAGTGCAACATTTAGTGATACATTCAGTGCAACAATACCAATAGAAGTGCCAACATTACAGCAGCCACATCAGCTTGAATCAGATAGCTGTTGATTTAGTTGTTAAGATGGAAAATCTAAAATTATCTACAAGTTGATTTTATGCTAAAGGTCGTACATCGAAATTATATAATGTGTGTGCCTATAAGAAGGTACCGAATTCAACTGAATATTTATCAAGTTTTACCGATAAATGCTGACAGACCGAATGAGAATGGAAAATTTTGTTGTTTGGGTATGTGTTGTTTTAATACTTGAAATTCAAGAAAAGTTCTATTAGAATACCATGGCAATCATACCGATAACAATCATACCGGTGGAAATCTTGACTGAAGCAGCGGAACCTTCAGCAACGGTGGCAGAAGGAACAGCTGGAGCAGCTGGCTTGGAAGCGTTGGCAACAGTTGGAACTGCGCCAGTTTGGGATGGTTTGCTCAAGGTTTGAGTGGTGTAAGCATTGGTGATGGTGGTGGCACTTGGAGCAACTTGGGATTGTTCAGCAACAGTGTTTGGTTTGTTTTCTTGGGCTGGAGTAGCTGGCTTACCTTCAGCTGGAGCAGCTGGGGCAGTTGGCTTCTCAGCTGGAGCGGCTGGAGCAGTTGGCTTCTCAGCTGGAGCGGCTGGAGCAGTTGGCTTCTCAGCTGGAGCGGCTGGAGCAGTTGGCTTCTCAGCTGGAGCGGCTGGAGCAGTTGGCTTCTCAGCTGGAGCGGCTGGAGCAGTTGGCTTCTCAGCTGGAGCGGCTGGAGCAGTTGGCTTCTCGGCAGGGGCACCTGGAGCGGCTGGAGTACCTTGGGCTGGAACAACTGGTGATGGTTCAGCAGCTGGCTTTTGTTGAACGGATGTACCTTCTGGCTTTGCTGGAACTGAAGTCAATGGACAGTAAGTGGTGTACACAGTGGTGTCGGAAGTAATGGTGGTAACTCCGGTGGTGACTGGCAAAGTGTGACAAGATTTGTCACCACAAGAAGTGACGGTGATAACAGTGGTTTGAATAACTGATTTGGTGGTCTCAGTAACTGGGGTGGTCTTTGAGCTTTCAGCAACAGAAGAAGAAGGTTTGGTTTCAGTGCCTGGAGCAGTTGGCTTGGTCTCAGTGCCTGGAGCAGTTGGCTTAGTCTCAGTGCCTGGAGCAGTTGGCTTGGTTTCAGTACCTGGAGCAGTTGGCTTGGT